>JABYQS010000050.1:0-222158 GCA_022592435.1 Cerioporus squamosus
TCCTCCCCACTTCCCTTGCCTCCTTTTCTTTCCGTGCTGTCATTGCTCACTCTGCTCCTCCTTCTTATCGCACTCTTCACGACCTCCTCATGACTCCTCGTGTGAGTGCCCCGGCTGCTCGTACTCCTTCTGCTCGTGCAGCTGCGGCAAAGGGCAGTCGAGGTGCTGCTACTCCTGCTGCTGCTGCTGTTGCGAAGACTGCAACTGCCAAGAGCGCACCCAAGAAGTGAGCATTGTTGACTTAACTTCTATGGCAGTTGCTTACTAGACTTCTTCATCAGGAGTGCACCCGCTGCCAAGGCAGCTGCTGGTGGCAAAAAGCAAGGGAAGGTTAACAAAAGGTGAGCTGCATCTTATTGGAGCCAATGCAACCTAGGCAGCTCACACCGGACTTCAGCGCTGAACTCGTTGAGAGTGAGGCTGAGGAGGGGGAGGAGGTGGACGATGTTGCGGAGGGAGTTGATAGTGAGAACATTGAGGAGCTCTCCGGGGAAACCTGCAGGTAAGTTCACGCAGCTTTTGACTTCATTGGGCATCAAATCTTCTGACCACCCGCCATGTTTACAGCGAGGATAAAGGCCAGACTGAGGCTGATCCTATTTGCAAACAGCAGTGAGGAAGAGGCCAATGTCCACCCGGTGGTTCAGAAGACCCCAAAGATCATTCGGTATGTACTATATCGTTCAGGATTCAAGTATACAATGCTTATGCTTCTCTCTTTCAGCCATGCCAAGGACACGCCCATTGTGAGCCCGGCTAGTCCCTCTCCAGTCAAGCCTGTTTTCTGAATCGATAACTCATATTCATGATCTTAGCAAGACCAAGGTGGTCCCTGTTTGCAAGACCCCCCTTGTCAAGTGGACCAAGGCATGAGTCATGTCATTTATAGTATCCGTGTTGAGCTTAACCCGAGTTCGGATAGGGACAAGTCTGCAGATGAAGCAGACTCTGAGTTGTATGTGCTGCAGTAGCTTGGCTGTAGATGGTTACTGATACTTTCAATGTACCAGCGGATCTCCCAGCAAAAAGTCCAGCATTCAAAACACCTCAGACGATGAAGGCGAGATCATAGAGGTCTGGGGCTGCAGTGTTAGCTGCAGTGCGCCTCAGAGCGATCACAATGGCCTATGTCGAGCTCTGTGAAGTCTGATACATTGACAAAAGCATATCTACACACCTATGTCGAGCTCTGTGAAGTCTGGGGACTCCAGAGCTCGACGAGCGCGCTGTCTGCGGTGCGGGTTACATAAGCTATACAGTACCAGCAGCCACAGCGGCCAGGAAATCAACAAGAGCGAAAAGTAAAAAATCAGTGAAGACCAAGAGGTCGAGTGTTCAATCCCGGAAGTGTGCAAAGAATAAAATATGAAGAAGCGCCAATATCTCGAAGAGGAATGAAGGCGTCAAGTAGTCGTGTGGGACGCCAATAGAGCGCACTGCAATAGTCCCCTGGTGCAAGCATGGACTTGACGCGAGCACAGGAACTGGAGATAGAGCTCTGAGTTCAACACTCCCCCCTGACCGGTCAAGTCCCCAATCCCCAATCCCAGCATCCTGCACATCTCGAGCACCTTCGGCTTGGGCAGCGACTTGGTGAGGATGTCAGCTGGCATGTCCGAGGTGCGCAGATGGATGACCTCAATCCGGCCCTTGGCTACTTCATCCCGGAGCCAGTAGAAGCGCAAATCGAGGTGCTTCATACGGCCATGGTGCTCCGGATTTTTTGCAACAGAGAGTGCGGAGAGGTTGTCGATCCTGAGCTGGGAGGCTGAGGAGACATCGAACCCAAACTCCGTGAGCAGGTTGCGCAGCCAGAGGATCTCCTGGCCAGCAGCAACTGCTGCGACGAACTCGGCCTCTGTGGTGGACAGTGCAACAATGGACTGCAGACGACTCGACCAAGAGATCGCACCTGTGCCCATCTTGATGACATACCCAGAGGTCGAGCACCGGTGTCTGGGCAGCCTGCATGGTCCGCATCCGTGTAGGAGGTGAAGAGCTCGGAGTCCGATGAAGGGGAGTATGTGAGCTTGTAGTTGAGCGTCCCCTTGATGTACCGGAAGAGGTGCTTGACCGCCTTCCAGTGTGTCATGCCAGGGTTTGTCGAGAAGCGAGCAAGGTTGCCCACGGTGCGAGCGATGTCCGGACGAGTGGCGACTGCCAGGTAGAAGAGCGAGCCAACAGCCTGGCCGTACGGGATGTCCTGCATCTCCCGAACGTCCGCTGGTGTCTTGGGGCTCATGTCCGCGCTGAGGCGAAGGCCTGGGTCCATCGGAGTGCCGACAGGGTCGCAGTTGGAGAAGCCATACCGCTCGAGGATATCGAGTGCGTACTGCCGCTGTGAGATGGAAAGGGAACGCTTCGAGCGGTTGCGCTCAATCTTGACTCCGAGGAGCCAGGACGTCGGACCAAGGTCACGGAGCTTGAAGTGCGCACGCAGCTCGTCCTTGACGCGCTGAATAGCGTCCTTGGACTTTGCTGCAACGGTGATGTCATCAACGAAGACAGGGATGATGACACGCACTCCGTCTCGAAGGTAGACCAGACACTGTGCTCGCAGACAAGTCGATCAAAGCCAAGCTTTGTCAGGACCTCATGCAGCTTCTCGTGCCAGCAGCGGCCAGCCTGCTTGAGGCCATAGAGCGACTTGCGAAGTCGCCAGACCCACTCGGGGGTCTTCTCCTTGAAGCCCTCGGGCTGCTTCATGTAGACCTCCTCCTTGAGCTTGCCGTTGAGATAAGCAGAGGAGATGTCCACCGACTCGAGCTCGAGGTCCTCCAGCGCAGCAAGGGCAAGGATGGCTCGGATCGATGCCCACTTGGGAGTAGGGGCAAAGGTTTCGTTGTAGTCGAAACCGGGACGCTGGGAGAAGCCCTTGGCAACAAGGCGACCCTTGTACCGCTCGATCGAGCCATCTGCATTTCGCTTCACCCGGAAGACCCACCGAGAACTGATGGCCTTGTGTCCGGGAGGCAGCTGAACGAGCTGGAACGTGCCGTTCTCGACGAGGGACTGGATCTCGTCCTGTGCAGCCTTGAGCCACCGCTCTCGCTCATCTGGCTCCAGCTTCATGACCTCCGAGATCGACCGAGGCTCACCAAAGTGCTCCTGGCTTGCCTTGAACGCATGCTCGACCGCAGACTCGAAGGCAACAGCCAGAGCGTCGTCGTACAAGAGGTATCAACCTGCTCATCGGAGTAGACGTGCTCAATGCCGGCCATCATTGCCTCGAGCGAGCACTCAAAGACGTCCTCATGACCATCTGCCAGGAGGTCGAGTTCATCGTCAGAGTCTGCAGGGGGAGGCGGAGAGGCTGGTGCATGGTGCGGAGGGATGTGTTAGCTGCAGTGCGCCTCAGAGCGATCACAATGGCCTATGTCGAGCTCTGTGAAGTCTGATACATTGACAAAAGCATATCTACACACCTATGTCGAGCTCTGTGAAGTCTGGGGACTCCAGAGCTCGACGAGCGCGCTGTCTGCGGTGCGGGTTACATAAGCTATACAGTACCAGCAGCCACAGCGGCCAGGAAATCAACAAGAGCGAAAAGTAAAAAATCAGTGAAGACCAAGAGGTCGAGTGTTCAATCCCGGAAGTGTGCAAAGAATAAAATATGAAGAAGCGCCAATATCTCGAAGAGGAATGAAGGCGTCAAGTAGTCGTGTGGAGCGCCAATAGAGCGCACTGCAATAGTCCCCTGGTGCAAGTATGGACTTGATGCGGGCACAGGAACTGGAGATAGAGCTCTGAGTTCAACAAGTCTCCCTCAACTTGTTCATGGGGCCCGTGTTTTGTGCAGCTTACTCTGGTCGGCAATATCCGCTTGATTAGATAGGACTCGGATCTCTCTGCAGTCGTCTTCATCGCCATTGCCCCGCTGCATGTCATTCTACTTCCTCCTCAGGACATCTACCAGTACTATACTTCCTTCGAGCCCTCCTCTGCCCATCAATGATTGCTCTCGTGAATCACATCCCAACCCTGGTCACTGTTATGCTCATCCGGGTGCCGCGAGGAAGGCCAAACGAACATGGCGTGAGGGCGATAACCATCCAGGGACTCCTCGGAAATGGGCCTGGTGAGAATGCACGTATGTACTATCTCTTCTCACTCTCATACTCCATTTTGCCTATTAGGTCGACATTCCTATGCGCCTGCACGATATCCAAGATGCTGGACCGGTGGTGCAATCCCTCTGGAACGAAATTCGAGCGCCACAGATGTTCCCCGACCTTGATGGCGCCAACCATTGTGCTGTCCATGCTGTCATCGCTATCCTCACGTTCTTCATCTCCTGCAGCGAGCATCCGACATTCATTTGGGAGATTTGGATGCAGTTTGTAGGAAGATTGCACGGACTTGCACTGCTGTATGAGCAGGCTCAGGAGGCTTCCGAAGAGATGTCAGAGCAGCTGTTTGATGTTCTCGCCAGCTGGGCTTGCGAAGCCATTCTCTAACTCTGGTCACATACTAAAGGCTTCTGACGCTCTCGCACACAGGGAGCCCTTTCTCATGGACTGCCTGACTCCGATAGTGGAGATGAGAGCCTCCCCAAGCTCATCACGCTGCCCACAGCACAGCTCGCGAGAGCTAGAGAATTGACTGCCTGTAACTCAGATTTAGCTAAAATAATGATGTATCTGCCTGGAATGCCGTGCACGCGTGACAACAGGACATCCTCAAGAACTGCATCTATGTCACCATAACCCACAGGAACCCGTACTTTATAACCCGTACCCGCCAGACCCGTAGGACCCAGCGCTTAACCCGTACCCGCCATCACCTGCGGGTTCACGGGTCGGGTTGAGTGCGGGTAGGGTATGGGTAGGCCAAAAGAACCCGCAGGTGACCCGTGCCATTCTCTATCGGCAACAGCCTCAGTGGCCCATTGATGGAACTCCAGAGGGTCGTATGAGCTTGCTCAACTGGCGATCAACAAGCTTGCCACTCTCATGCATGCCAATGACACGCTGCAGGCAACTTGGGTCTGTTGAACTCGGAGCTCTATCTCTGGTTCCTGTGCCCACGTCAAGTTCATAGTTGCACCAGGGGACTATTGCAGCGCTTCTTCATAAATTATATTCTTTGCACACTCCCAGGAGTGAACGAACACTTGACCTCTTGGTCTTCACTGATTTTTGATTTTTCGATTTTTGTTGATTTCCTGGGTGTGTGGCTGCTGGTACTGTATAGCTTATGTAACCCGCACCGTAGACAGCGCGCTCGTCGAGCTCTGGAGTCCCCAGACCTCACAGAGCTCAACATAGGTGTGTAGATATGCTTTTGTCAATGTATTAGACTTCACAGAGCTCGACATAGGCCATTGTGATCGCTATGAGGTGCACTGCAGCTAACCTTTTCACCCTTTCTTCTTATTCTGGCCCTGGCGAGCATCTAGGTAGTCGGGGTGCCCACTCACTCATTCATCTGCTCTGGGAGTCTCCTAGAGCCATACCCATTCATATCATGTACCAGCCTGGGCATTTTTAGCTTGCCACTGATGTGCTCTCATGTATCCTGGACATGCTGCTGTTCCTAACTCCTAGACCCCTGGTCCTCTCTACGCACACCTCTTGAGCTTGCCGCTTCACTTGTGATAGCATCCCCTTTGCAATCCATACAGGCCGAGATGCTGAGGCACATACAGCTGATGATTCATGAAATGTTCTGTGAGGAATAGCCTATAAATCTAGGCATAATGTACTGTTGCTATTCTCAACTTTAAGTACAGGGATGCCCCGGCTATGGGCTTTTCTTGAATGTGGGTCAGGAGGATGTATGCCTCCTTGAGGGTCTTAAGCATGCACTGGCTCTCAAATCCACCTGCAGGGTACTATGGAAGTGCTTTGCAGGGCTTCTTGACTGCCATGAGCACTGCAGTGATCCAGCTGTCCGGAGCTGCCCCAATGTAAATGCAAGTTTGAAAGCACATGAAGGTTCAATGATATCAAGGGTGTGACTGGGGAGGGTTTGCACTGTCAGGCAAGTGAGGGAGTAGAAAAGTCACCACAAAGAAGATGGGATGATGTAATGGTAGAAATAGGAGGCAAATATCTGAGATACAATTTGCAGTGAAAGGCATCATGCTCAGTGCAAGGTCATATGGGTTGATATCTAGATGCAGACAAGCAACCAATGCACCTTGTTGGTATCCTCGGTGGCATTGGTGTTGAACACGTTCAAATGCAAGGCAACTATGCTGTTGCGGACACTGACTGTAGGCACAACTGAACTGACACAGGTGATGAAGTTGAAGCTCATGAGTAATGAACAACAGGCAGATGTCGCTGCTCAGGTGGATTTCACTGAATAAACCCTCTTCAGGCCTCTGGTCATTTCTGCAAAGGAGAGGTTCAGTAGGAGCTGCATGTCTGGGAGATCACCGCAACCCCACCCTGTCTGGCATGATGTGGAGTGGCCCAATATGGGCAGACAGTGGAGGGACAGGACAAAGGGACACAGCAGTAGCAGTAGAGACAGGACAATGAAGGAGAGGATGGACAAGCAGGACAAAGTATGAACATATGCCCTCCCGGACTGCCACTGCCAGCAAGATGTTCACACAAGACAACAAGCATCCAATGCCCATGTTGCAGATGACACCCACACCTAGGTCAACTTTGCCTTCATAGACTTCTTCTTGGGATGACCCTTCACAGTGTCCATCATGATGTCGTCGGTAGTGGCAGCACAGGGATGTGGACTCCTCATGGCTTGCTACCACCACCATCAGCATTTTTCCCATGCTCAAACTCACCCAGGAGTCAGGTTTGTGTTGGTACTGGTTTCTAGGGCTAGCTGCATTGGACTGGAAGTTGTAACACCCTCGCCAGGCATTACACAACTCTCTAGTGCTCACTCCTTCTGTTCCGAGGTCTTCTATATCGCCTTTTGTGGTGACAGCTCTTGACAGCTGCCATTGACAGTACCTATATAACGCTCTCCCTGACCTGCGACGTTCTTAGCTCACCTTTGAACGTCACACACAGGTATGTCTGCTTGTGCTCGCTCTCATGTATCTAGTTAGGTCACCTTTGAAGGTCGCACTTTCTATTGGTTCCCTCATTGTGTGATTAGTGGAGCCCGTCGCTGGGCTTACAGAAGTACCAGAAAGATGGGGCCACCTCTGGGTTCGCCGTGCACCAAGCACCAGCCAGCCATGTCAGTAACCTTGACACTGTTGTCGGCAGACCTCTTTCAAGCAGTAGTACACCAATGAGATCAAGGACACTAAGAAGGCACATGAAGTGCTGGCTGGACATTTTCTGGTACTGCTGAACATGGTGCCGGCAGTAGATCACTTGCTGGCGGCTCTACTCTCCCTGGCACAGTCAGTGGTTGCAGTTCAGTCACTGGTTGCGCTGCATCACTAGTATGCAAAGGTGGTGTTCAAAACAGAGCTGGCAGGCCATGATGCAGTGAAGTCTGGTGTATAGCAAGGTTGAGATAGATCGGCCAATAGAGAAGCAGTGAGAGGACATACTGCTCCAGGTGCTGCTAAGCATCATGCCCTTTGTTGGCATGCTGAGGGAGAGATAAGTGAGGTTGCTATGGCAATAGCACAATGATGTACCTTGGCAAGAATGAGAGCGTGGTAGGGGAAGAGGAAGGGGGTGTCGTACCGTGAGGCCAGAAGAGTCTTGTCGCCGCCAGCACAAGCAGGCATCACGGTCAGCTTGCAGTTGACTTCGAATTTCTGCCGGCAAAAGTGTTCAGTGTGGCAAGGCGAATAGTGGAACAGCTTATGGCTTGCAAGAACTTGCAGTTGGGTGTGGTCTGCCCATTCATGGAGAAGATGGTGACGATGGTGATGACCTGCAAATGCCTATGTTAGCTCAAGTTAGATGGTCATGGCTAGACCATCTGGGCACCTTGAAGATTGCTTGGGTGATGCTGGAAGCCATTGTCAAAGAATGAGTGTGCAGAAGCAGCGAGAATGGGTGTTGAGAGGGTGGGACTGTGAGGCAAGGCTGGGAACGTCAGTGCCAGCATCCAAGCCAATGCAGCACACGCCAGCCATGTGACTGAGCTCAGGATTTGCGCAGAGAGGTGCTACGAGAGACACTGTTGGTCGCACAAACTCCCTGGATGCATCTCACCGCTATGATGTATGTATACCCGTCAAGGCCGAGCCTTTATTAGGCAGTAATACAAGCAGACTATGTACAAGAAGACGTGGTGTCAGTCAAAGACAGTGAGAGGCGCCCCAAAGGGTGCCCCAGTGCAATCAGGGGAGTACATAGGTAGGTGAAGTGAGGTGGTGCCCCACCATCTTACACAATACCTTCCTATCTCCCCAGAGCAGAGGGGCACCTGCTGGCACAGCACCAAAGCACAGCAAACAGGGTCAAGGCTGTGAGGTTGACATGTGGCTGCTCAGTGTGCAGGGTGTGTGCATGCAGTGATGAGGAGGGAGGAGGGATGAGGGAGGGTAGAGCTGGCAAGGGGAAAAGAGAAGTGGTAGGGGAGAACACAGAGCAATGGCATTTGTACATGTGTCACAGACTTTGTCAATTGTGGTTCTGTAGCAGTACACAGTGCATATAGTGATAACCTGCGGTACTCAATCAGTGCACTGGGTAACCAGATCAAGAGGCACATTGTCAGTAGTGGGAGGTCCAGGAGCAGGGGGGTGGACAATGAGAGAAGAAACCAAGTACTCAGCTGGATGCATGCCATACTTGTTAGCTGCAGTGCGCCTCAGAGCGATCACAATGGCCTATGTCGAGCTCTGTAGTCTGATACATTGACAAAAGCATATCTACACACTTATGTCAAGCTCTGTGAGGTCTGGGGACTCCAGAGCTCGATGAGCGCGCTGTCTACGGTGCGAGTTACATAAGCTATACAGTACCAGCAGCCACACACCCAGGAAATCAACAAGAAGCGAAAAGTAAAAAATCAGTGAAGACCAAGAGGTCGAGTGTTCACTCCTGGGAGTGTGCAAAGAATATAATATATGAAGAAGCGCTGCAATAGTCCCCTGGTGCAACTATGAACTTGACGTGGGCACAGGAACCAGAGATAGAGCTCCGAGTTCAACAGGTTGATCTGTATGAGATGCTTGAAGAGAGGTGCATGCCTGGTGTGGAACTGCATGAGGACACAGAGCCAATGCTGGGGCAGGCCCATGGCCATCTTAAGGAACTTTGCTGATGGGAGGGAGGGGTCAAAGCTCCTATCCATTGCCTTGGTGACTTTTTCCACTTCTCCACAGCCTCCTTTTTCAGACACTCTGGTGTGCTCTTCTTGCTGTGGTGACACTGCAAGGGGGCACCTTCCTGAGCTTTGCTGCCATGGCCGCCATGTTGCTGTTGTCACCATGGGCCTTCTTCTTTGCTTTCTCATTGGCTGCCTCATTGCCATCCACTTCCATGTGGCCAGGCACCCACCACATTGCAACCTGGGCCATGCTCTCATGCACCCAGGAGACCACCTCAATCTTGTGACGGTTGTCATGGAATAGATCCGATGAGTAGTGCCCAGGACAAAGGCAGGTGATCTCCGAGGCCTGTATAGCAGATGTGCTGTCAAGCATGATTGAGGGATGTCGGGGTGTGTATTGCTCAGACTTCAGCAGCTCCGCACCAAGCACTGTGCCAACTATCTTGGCCCCATAGACAGTGTGCTCTTACATTGATCCCAGGTGAAGTCTCATCACCCAGACCTGCCGCTAATGCAGCTGGGAAAGAAGTGCTGCCACACCAACTTCTATGTCAATCACAGAACCATCAGAGTAAACCAACACTTCATGCTGTAACTGCCGTTGCATCCATTCCCCATCACTCTCCTTGCTTGGAGTCCTTGGCCTTCTCCTTCAAACTCGCAACCTCCACATCATGTCCTGGTGTCTACCACAAATGACAGCAGATGGGAGTCATCTTCTCCATGGTCTTTGTGTTGAACTTGGAGCTCTCTCTCCAGTTCCTGTGCCCACATCAAGTCCATACTTGCACCAGGGGACTATTGCAGTGCGCTCTATTGGCGCTCCACACCACTACTTGACGCCTTCATTCCTCTTCGAGATATTGGCGCTTCTTCATATTTCATTCTTTGCACACTCCCGGGATTGAACACTTGACCTCTTGGTCTTCACTGATTTACTTTTCGGTTTTTTGTTGATTTCCTGGGTGCTGTGGCTGCTGGTACTGTATAGCTTATGTAACCCGCACCATAGACAGCGCGCTCGTCGAGCTCTGGAGTCCCCAGACCTCACAGAGCTTGACATAGGTGTGTAGATATGCTTTTGTCAATGGGACCGGCAACGCCTGCGAGGCCCGACGTGTTTGTCCTTGTTTGTTATCTGGCTAAGCACCAGGAGGATCTGGTCGCCGTAATGCACGAAGAATTTGAGGGGTTTGCAACATGCTATGGCTGAACAAAGAGATGGAATGTGAACGAAGTAGGGAGAGCTAGTATTTGTTCAGAGGAATTGTGAGTGCGGACAGTACAGACGATGCTGTCGTTCTCAGTCACATCGGATATACAGGAGGTATGACAAGTTGGCACGTTAAAACTGGATATACTATCAATGCATGTTGGCCAAGTTATAGTAAAACATATCTTGAGTGAGGCGCAAAAAGTTGCGCGCGGTGTGTCGCCGTCTTAGAGATGGAAAACATCGCGCATTGTCGGGGCTCGTGCGGACGCGTCGCGCGTCGAAGCGCCAACGCCACCACCGCGCGTGTTCAGGTCATGTGACCCTGTTGTGCTGACTTTCGGGGGAGCCTCCGCCGTTGCGAAGTGCGCCCCGGACCCTCTGCGCTGTCTCTCGAGGCCTGAACATCACTGGTATGCATCCCTATTGAACAGGAAAGTGTCAGCCCTGTGAGAAAATGCTCAGAAACTACTTACTGATGGTGTATGCAGGTGTCTGCAGAGAATTCCGGTGTTAGCAGGGCAGATCCACGGCTTTCACCCCTCCATACCCTATCCAACACACTTTCTAATATTCAAAATGCACACAAGACTCGTATAATTCTCGGACGTACCTGCGCCTAATGGGGAATCATCAGAGAAGCCAATACTCTCCCAAGAAGAGAAGCAGCGCACAGCTCGACATATTAGCGAAGGCACGGAACTCACGCCGCAGTGTGGCCGTGGCCGCCCAGCCTAGAAGATCCCAGAGCAACAAAGAGAATGTCAGTCTGGCCGCTCCACAGACAGGGAAGGGAAGTACGGTGCGTGCCGGCATTCATGTTGCATCGAACTTCTCGATGGTAGGCTGATGTCATTTCAATAGACTTCATGCACCAGCAGCAGGTCGTTGCGCCCAGGTACACCAGCGGCCTCTACTCTGGGGTTTCTGGATGACGTCAACTCCCGAGTGCACTTCTCCAAGTCTGTGTTGCTGCGTCAGCTTCAGGCAAAGGAATGGGAGAACGCATACTTACGAGCTCGTCTTGCTGGCTACCAATCCCAGCATCACAATGAGCGCCGTCAGCTTCTCCGGGCCCGACGGTCATTGGCAGTCCTAGGAGAGAAGTTCCGCATGACACAAAAGGACCTCAAACAAGCTCTACGTCAAGCAGAGTCAGAGAAGAGTCGGGTAGTGGAAGAAGAGAGGCGTACTCGATCCGATGCGGAGGCTGCTGCAAATTGGATGTCCACGGAGAATGGAAGGCTGCGTGGCTTACTTGCTGCGGTTCACAGGGAGGTCCGGTTGCTGAAGAAGCAGCTTGCGCGCGTTCCGAAGATGGTCGAGAGGAAGCTGATGAAAGAGAGGGCGCGTCCAATCACCTTGCGCCTCCGGGACAAGGGGATATACACTGCGCAAGCCCGGATGCTTGCCCGGACGCTCGTGCGGTTTGGGTGCGCTCAGGATCATGTCGGTGAGGTCTTGCGGCTGATGGGCAGAACACTTGGGGTATCTGTGGAGGGGAAAATGAGTGCCCGAACAGTCAGGCGGGCGCTGCTGGAACTTGGGGCTGCGAGCGACATACAGACAGCGTATGAGATCCTGCAAGCAAAGTGTGAGTCATGCTATTGACCAGGATAATGAGTTGTAACAGCACTGATGAATATATTGGCAGGCTTCACGATTAGCGGTGATGCAACCACAAACCGCAATGTGAATAAGGAGGCTCAGCATGCCCTCATCATGCTATCGTCCGACGATGGGAAGTCCTTCATTCCGAAGAATCACCTCCTAGGTGTCCATGCTACAACGGACCACACCAGCGAGACTCAGTTCAACGGCTGGCAAAAGAAGTTCCATGAGGTCACAACCGCCTTCAACAACTCGCCGTTATCCCCGCGCATTGGTCAGACTGTAGACCTCGAGATTTTCGCACTGAAGCTGCGAGGAGTCGGCGGGGATCATGCTGCAGATCAACTCAAGACGATGAGGAAGATGCAAGACTGGAAGAAGGAAATGACATACCTCTCCCTCGCCCGCAATCACCTCACCTCAGGCCCTGAACCATCCCACGCATTGCAGAACCTGACATCGGAAGTCACCGCCTCGGTCATCGCGGCAGCCGGAGGGTTGACAGCCTGGGAAGAGCTCTCCGCGGAGGATCGCGTCGGGTCATTTGCCGCCAAGTCTCGTACTGCAATGATGAATGTCGGGAAAGACGTCTGGGCTGCGCGATGCACAAAGACCTTAATGCGGTCAAAGGTGGTGCATCGGTGATGGGACCCGCATGGATCGAGATGGGCGCAACACCTCCTATTCTCCTGGCAAACAAGGAGAATGCGTCGACGCTTCGGGACATCAACCCTGACCTTCTGGAAGTTGGGCTCACTTCAGCTGCTGTAGATGAGCTCACCCCTGCAGAGCTTCGTGCTCTGGAATCCTCTACGCGCGGCGGCGTGAAGCTCACCAGTTTGGCAGGCGCATTGTTCAATCACCAAGATGACAAGCGTGGCTACCACGACACCTACGTCTTCTACTTCCAACAGATCATCGGACATCCACTGCGCTTCCCAGATACCAGCAACACTCGTTACCAATCGCATTGCGCCGCCGCTGCAGAGCTCCTCACCCATCTTCCTCACTACATCCGCTTTCTGGAGCTCGTACGCGACAAGAAGACGAAGCCTGGGTTCACAAAACTTGAAGAGAACGTGTACCGGGGACTGCATGACCCTGCAACGCTCACGGAGCTCGCTGTCCTTGCGCTCTACGGTCAGGCTGTGACACATCCATATATGCGCGTGGTCCGTCAAACGCAGGTGAACGGCCTCGACCTAGGCCCCCTTCATGACCAGGTGAAGGAGTATATCAAGGCACTAATCGAGAGCCCCGACGTACTCATCCATCCTGACCCTGCCGACATTCACACTGCTGCTATGGACGGACAATCATGGGAAAACCCCGACGCAGTCGCCGCGATTCAGAAGATGGCCCGGACTTACCCTATCTCAAGCCTCTTCTAGTGCGCTTCCTGAAGGGGGCTCTCGAGACGTGGGAGAGGTTCACCATCGAATTTGCTGCGGGCGGCGTGATCGACGGCCTCTCAGCGGCGGAGCGCGGAAGTGTCTGCATCATGCCGACGAATGATCATAACGAGGGGATTCTAGGAGGCGATCGGGTCTGGACACGCCAGAACCCGAACGGGAGCGAGGCGGTGTTCAACGCGGAGAAGAAGGCGGAGCGAAATGAGACGGAGAAGTTCATGGAGGAGTACCTGAACACCGAGGAAGATGAGCGCAACCTGCGATCAACTGCACGGAAGAAAGAGGCGCAGCACCACGAGTCAGAGCGGTGAAGGCAACTCACAGAGCATATGGTCAATACTGCAGCGCAGAATGCGAGGGAGGCTGCAGAAAAGGAGCAGAAAGCAGCAGACTACAGAGAACAACTGCGGCAACGGGAGCTTGTCTTCGACAGGGCCGCGCTCGAACGCATGACAGTGGCTGCCATGGAAGCTCAGCTGGAAGTGTACCGGGAGACGTACAAGGGTGAGATACCCAAGAAATCGCACATTCGGTTGCGCGAGGAGAAGTTGGTGGCCTTGGTGGCCGCAGTCGAGCTGCACTTACAGCGGAATCCTCACTTACTTACTACCCATGATACCCCTAATCCTCCCTAATCTTGACTTACCATACGACTCGTGGATCTTGCCTAGAGTACTTGTTGTGTATATAATGTTGACGTCGTCTTATGTTGTCATAGCGCAGTACTATGTACAAGAGGAGGAGGTACAAGGAGGAGGAGCTGCGGCGCGCGCGATATGCGCGACACACGCGCGCGCGAGAGACGCCGACTGGGCGAGGACCATCCTCCGATTGAGCATCTGATTACTAAGCAGCCCCCGAGGTTGGCAGGCGTTGCCGGTCCCCATTGTCAATGTATCAGACTTCACAGAGCTCGACATAGGCCATTGTGATCGCTCTGAGGCGCACTGCAGCTAACACTTTGGGGAGATCCTATTGCCATATGTGCCAAAGGGTTCATGGAGTGCAGATCTATAGAACCCGACACATTTAGCATGGGCTTGAGCAATGTGAGAACTCAGCAGGTGCAATTTGGGTAGTGCGCACATCCTCGTGGCTGCCTGGAAACACAGCTTGTTGTCTAGGAGGGGGAAGGGTAAGAGGTTGGCATGGACCTCCATCACATCTCTTGCCTCAATTGCATAGCACCTGTCAAGGCAAGTATGCCTTGCCTCTGTACCATCCCAAGCTTCTCTATTGCCCCAACTGATCCCTTCATGGTCTTTGCCCCTGGCACCTTGTGTAGTGGTGTGAGGAAGGTGTCAGCAGCATAGAGCATGCGAGGGGCTGGTGCTGCCAGGTAGAGCCTTTGCACAATAGGGAGTGCAAGGCCATGACAAGTTGCCATAGGACTATGTGAACAGCTATGCTGACTATCATGTGAATGAACTTCTACATTATTATACTTTTGTCACTGTAACAATCCCAGGCTGTGTCCAAGAGTGCATTCTATCCAGCATTGAGATATTGATCACAAGGTGGAAGGTATAATGGAACTCCACCAATTCATAGACCACTAGCCAAATCTGCAGGGAGTTTACCCTGCTGTAAGTCATCCAGGCAGCTCATATATATGACATTGTCAAAGGCCACAGCCTAGCTGCAACTCAACAGTTACTGAGACTGTAGAAAATCCTCTACCTGAATATCTTTGACGTACCCAGCAATTGTGTCATATAAAAGGTCTTTACTCAATGGGGTGGTAGGAAGTACATGGAGGGGGTTCATAGTCTTGGAGGCATTCTTGACTGCACATTCTGTTTCAAACTTTCTATGAGTTCGTAATGTTTGCATCCTCTGCTTACCACTCACAGGAGATGCTGGACTGGTGGATATACATGAAATATAATATATGCTTTGTACATCTGTTTATTGACACAGGAGATGCTGTGACATCGGGCTATGTGAGGAAGCTGACTCTGATTTGATTGAGAGCACAGGATTTTCAATGGCTATGATGTTTTCAACCTCTTTGCACATTTCTTGTATAATGTAGGACATATATATTGGAGTATCTAATATTATGTACTGGCATAGATCATGCAAGGTCCATGGCTGAGCCTTATGGCTTGTTTGAGAAAAAGCTGTGCTCCTTCCTCCATATAGAGTGTATTTGATATCAGTACAGTAGAATCTCTTCTAATAAGAAATACACTCCAAAGACCCCAAATCACTATTCCTTCACAGAATTATGCCCTATGAAAGGTTGGTTTGGCAAGCACCCATCTGGGAGAGGCAGAGCCCTATTCCTTATTGTGGTCATTCCTTACCAGCATATTCCTTAGTAGAAATTCTATGTGGCAGGATCCTGCTTGGAAGATCTACTTGGATAATTTATAAACCTGTGTGAAGAGCTAACTAATCATGATTGGAAAAATTATGAGCATATGACATATTCTGAAGGTATATCATTTTGGACATATTATGATTGATGAGAGAATTGAAGAGATTGTTCTTTATGTCAACATTTGAAGATAGATGCTGTTATAGGAAACAATGTCTGTGAGAAAATTATTGAATGCCCGATCAACCAAGTAAGTCTCTATGCTTATGCTTACATCATCTCACATTACAGCAACACTTACCCTGTCAGACACCAAAGATGAGTTAGGGTTTCCTCTTTGAGTGCAGTCTCAGCACTTGTACTACCGCTATTCCTGCTGGAGGGAGGTGGCTACAAGGAGGCAAATAGGGGAGGTCATGAGTGGGAGAGTAGGCAGGTAGATAGTTAAGATGGAGCTGGGAACAGAGTGGGTGCTCTGGAATTGGCCCAGGAGTGGGGCAGAGCTGACAGATGAGGGAGAGGACTGCATCATCTGCTGCTGAAGTCAGTCCATTCTACACATGACAGGAGCACTGTAAAACTGGAACATTGAAACAGCTTCAACATTGATACCAGACACAGTGCTAGAAGTCTAGCAGCATTTATTCATCTTCATTACCCTGGAGCCAGGCTCCATGTTGATTTTGGCTCTGACAGCTGCATGTGCTCTGCCTCACACCTTTTCTGATCTTTACACCCAACACCAAACCATATAGTGTATACTACATTGCATATAGGGCATGTACAGGCAAAAGGGAAGGTCAGCCAATGAGGACTCAGCTCTGCTGATGGCTGCACACCCAGTGCACACCCAGTTTCATCCAGCTAGATGTGCAGCCATCAGCAAAACTGGGCTCTGATTGGTTCAGAGGCTGAATTGTGCTCCTGCACCATGTCTACAGCCACAAAACCATTGCACACCCCTGTGAACTTGACCAACCAGCAGTGACAACATATGTGCATGCTGTTGGTACAAGGACCTGGTCAGTATCTGTATCCCAGTTGAATCTGTTGTGTCAAAGTGAACACACTGTAACTCCTCTGGCCATTTACACTTGATCTTCTGCAGCAACTCAAGTATCTCTATTGCATACTTATGATTTCCATCTCCCAAGAAGCAGAACAACATCACAGAAAGGAGATCTTCTATGCACCCCACATCACCAGTCTGGGTTGCCTCTCGAATCGAAGTACCCAAGTAAATTGGTACTGAACATGGTCATCTGGCGCTTCAAGTTGTCCTGTTCACCAGCAGGTAAGTCTGCCATCCTCTGGTGGGCCACAACAATGCACACTTGTTGTCAATCTCTTCAGCTTAGGGTGTAGCATGGGGCATCCCGTGGGGCTCTTGGATGTGTCCTGGCCCCGGCCCCATGAAAAACCCATCCTGTGGACCCACAGGTTCCCATGGGTATGGGGCTAAGCGCCAGGGCTCACGAGCACCATGGATATGGGTTCCCAGCAGGGCACCCGGGAGTTCTCTGCTACTCAATATGTTCTACTACTTGCTTGACATATCATATCATGCTCTAGGACATCTAAGAACACTCTACTGCTTCTCTCTTGGCCTCATATGCTTTATTCTTGGTCTGTCTGTGAGGAATATCTAGCTATCAGGCCGACCTCAAGCATCCAGTCGAAGTTTCAAGGTTTCCCTGAATATATGGTGGATTGGGTTGATTTGGGGCTCATTCTGAGCGTAGGGACGGGCAGAACTCAACAGCAGAGGGCTCAGGGATGAGCATGGGTAGGTTGTAAGTCACTTCATTCATCTCTGTTCCCTATCAGTCCCTCCCCTCCCATAGTGGCGAAGAATCACACTATAATTACCTGAGTTTTTGCTGGATACGGCCGTGCAAGGGCTCTAATGAAAGCAGACATTCATCACTTCCCAACAAACTATACGCCTCCATGATACATGAGATATTGGTGTCGCTATGCTCGAGTTTTCATGCTACCCTTCGGCAGCATAGAAACTTGAGCAGATCACAATGGTATACCATCATGGCAGCCTAATATACTGTACATTTGATCCCTCTTTTATTCTGCATGGTTAGAAGCCTTGCTTTCATTCTGAAATCTTCCCTAGACTGTACCTTGAGAGGTCCCTATGGCTGCTCCATGGCAACCTTGGTGCATGTCTAGTGCCGTGCATAGCAGATGCCCCACAGCATGTCATATATCGTTGGAAAGCTACTGACTGTAGCTTTCCAACGATATATGACGTGTCGCGAGAGCATGAGAACTGAGGGTTTAACAGTTGGATTCTTGCGGGTGCCACATGACCCGTGCACGGGGCACGGGTTTGTGGTGGGTCAACCAGGACCAACCTAGCCCCGTATCCGTATACAAGCCCCGTGCAAACCCATATGGGTTTGCGTGCCCCATGACACACCCTACTTCATCCAGTGCCACAAGCTCTGCCAGGGTCTGTGTGGTGAGGTCAGAGAGCTTGGCAACCTTGCTGACTTCTATCTACAGTGCCAGAAAGTTTCCCTCACCTATGTACCACAGTGCATTGTTGAGAGTCCAGCAGAAGACCCCCTTTGCATCTACCTTTGTCAACTCCTTTCTGTTGAGCAGCTTAAACACCTTACTGAGCCTGAGCCTGCTAGATGTTCCAAGGTATTGCAAATGCAGGAAGTTGGGGTATGTAAGGTGTCTCACGGATGTTCCCATGGGGGTCCTGGACCAAACTCACACCCACACCTGCCAAAAAAAACTGACCTGCGAACCCATAGGTTCTGGCAGGTGCAGGTCAGTAGCACCAGGTGTATGGGGTTTGTGGGTATGGAAATCTCTGACCACTTTATCTTCCTTATGAACCATGTCTACGCTCTGCTTGACTCTCATGTCTTTGCTACATCTTCTTCTGGGCGTACATCTCTTTCTGGGCCACAACTAAGCTACAGAGTGTCGACTTCTATGTCTCTGGAGGGTTCTTGAGGCTCCAGCAATATCTCATCAATATCTCAGCAAAATCACAACAGATTTTTGTGAGCTTGGGCTTGAAATGAGCGGAGGAATCAGGGAAAGAGCGCTATTGCACAGTCAGTATCCCATTGTTCATGCCAGTAGATTGCTTGTTTAAAATGGCTTCAAGTTGCTTTCCAAGACACTATCTGTCAACATTGTTGCTGCACACGCACAGGAGCTATGGCCATTTCTGTGTGGCCTCCCATGATCTATTTGTTGGTCCTTTGGACAATATATTCCTCCGGTATGTGGCTGATGTGTTGCACCATTTGTTCAAAGATGCACTTACTACTGTCTAACCTACAGTACATCCATCCTCCCCTCTATGCCTGCATTCAGCTGGCCCTAGCGCCCCCACTAGCAGTGGACCATGGTTGTGCCACATTGTTAAGACTGTGCGTTGCCAAGTCAAACTCCGGAAGGAAGTCCGAAAGCAGCATGGGAATGAAGACTTCAGCGAAGTTATTGACCAACACCCTGAGGAGATGCAAGTTGTCTTCTATTTACAAGAGATCAGAACTCCGGAGTTTATACCAGAGTAAGCAACAAAGAAGGAAGTGAAATAGAGAGAGAACCAGAGGATCAGAAGCCGAGTGACCAGAGTTGGAAGATGGAGGTCGGAAATCCAGACGGAGGTGCAGACGAGTTAGGAGTGAATACAATAGATTGAGTTTGGTGATACCGAGAAGGATAGGCGGGAGTAAATGAGATATTAGAAATGAGGTCTAAGGGAGAATACAAGCAGGCTTGATTACTAAAGTCCGGAGGTCCAAAAGGGGTAAGCCAAAAGTAGAGACAGGAGTCGGAGTCCGGTGCCAAGGCGGAAGCAAGTAAGTAACCAATGGGAAGTAAAGGCAAGTGCAGGTACAAGTGGATACAAGTGCGGATACAAACGGGTAATACTACCGGGACTAGTGTTGTGAGGTCCAGTCATACGACTGGTCATAACTGGAGAAAAGACTGTAACTCAACTGGTTATGGCTGGCAAAGACTCGACTGATGTATCGGTCCAGTTGCAGTCTCAGTCCAGTCATGGCTGCCCTTGACAACCAGTCCGACTGCTCATAACTGGTTAGGACCAGTCGCTGACTGGCATTATATCATATATTTTTCCATTAATTTAGCACAATTTGTCAGCAAATTTCTTCATTTTCTGGTGATTGCTTGAGCACTTCTGTCAGTTCCATGCTTATACACATCCAATAGCAGAGTGTATAGTGCTTCTAGGCTTGAATGATAGCCAATTGATCAATGTGAGGATTTGTTTGAGCAGTTCAACTGGTCTTGACCAGTCATAACTGGTCATAACTGAAGAACAGTTAAGACCAGTCATAACTGGAACTGAACTGCGGTTGGGTCCAGTCTTGAAATAACTGGTGTGTCGGTCCAGTCCTCAAAAATTGATGCAGTCCAGTTCCAGTTCAGTCACCAGTCGTCTTTGAAAGGGCCCAATAACTGGACTTGACGGGACCTCACACCACTAATAGGGACTGTGGAGGTGATCAGAGTCCAAGTCGAAGAGGAACGGATAGTGAGGGGTAAGTATCATAGTAAGAATGAGTCATAACAAAAAGGGTGAGGAAGTAAGTATGAGTCAACGGACCAACTGGAGTCCGGTTGGAGTTGGGTCTGGAGTTGGGTGACTTGGAGCACAGGATGAAATACACATGTGATATATCGCTGAAAAGCTACAAATCATAGCTTTCTAATTTTATACTATGCATTGTGATATATCAACCATGAATGGCTGGGCATATGTTTCTCGCAGGTACCACACCTGGTGATGTATCACAGATTGGTCGTAGGTTGGCCTGCCTGTGATCCATACCTGTACCTGTGTGTGACACCCACTGAAACCTGTGCAGGTTTGCAACACCCGTGATACACCCTATCTGTGCCCAGCTATTGACTGCATCATGATGTACACATCCCAACCCCTGAATGTGTTCCACAGTCAGTTGATGTGCGGCCTATGTGCTCTTTGTCTACAGCAGTGCTCTGACCTAGTGCATCTGGGAAAACCTTGTGTAGGAGCTGATTGGTACCATCATACATGCTATCATCAACCTCAATGGTCTTGAGTATATGCTGCTCAAAAACATGTTCTGGCCAGCATAGTAGGAGATTGACTAGTGGAGGTGCAGCAAGGAGGGGGTCATCACAGTGTGCATACTGTGCTAGGGCTGGAGACTTGAGGAGGAAGCGGGGTATATGGTAATATGCCTGTGCTGCAACACAAGTGCATCATGTATCCTCAGCAGGACTGTAGTACAAGTCCTTGAGTGGGAATGCCTTCGTGGCACCCTTGCAATGCTGTGCGCAAGCTCTTGCTGCAATGTACAGTAGAAGGAATGCCTCAAGTGGGAGAATGTAGATGGATGCAGCAGTGGCACTAATAAAGTAATTCTGGTTTTGGAGATGTTGGAAGAACACACATGTGAGGATATTGAGCTTATCGTATGAGCCAAATAGAGTGTATTTGAGGAATATAAAATACGGGGATGCGTACTTGAGATACAGAACTTTACGCTGAAAATCATGCACCACTTACTGGACTTGGAGCCAGAATTTTTTCAGCTCTTGTACGGGTCTTCGCGTACATAAGGCATGGTGTGGGGGATGTAAATGCGATATGGCATGATACAATATGGATTCATGACATCAGCGAGCACTTACAGTCCTCCTCGTCTACACTCTTACTGCAACCACCTCCTCTCTTCGCTGTTCATCCTGCCCTTCTCACTATTCACTTGTTGCTAGGCATTAACACACTTGGCCCTGTTGTGGATGAATGCAAAGAATTCTGTGCACGTCAGCGCGCATCACAGAGGGAGAGGCCACATCCAGACATTGGTGGAGAGTGGATCACGGAGGAATGGCTGAGGTCGTGACCAGACCGTGAGTTGTGGTGGCAATTCTGGTGAGTTTCCCCTGGTTCATGGACATGAGGGATTCTTGATCAGTGTACATATGTACACTGCAAGGATTGCCGCAGACAATATTGTCAGGCTAGCAGATGTCCTGGAGCTACCTGAAGACATATGGACATTGAGCAGACATCAGTTCTCACGCACTGAGGCATTAGCTCTTATGCTCGCTTGATTTTGGTCACTCACAGACCAGTATGACTTGTCCACCATGTACAACAGATCCCAAGCTGCTATATCCGAGATCGTCAATTTGGTTGTCATGTTCGTCAACAAGAGATGGAACCATCTGCTTGACTTCAACCATGGCGGCCTCCTTTCCCCAGCCAACCTCAATTGCTATGCCGCTGCTATACACTGCTGTGGTGCCCCACTCGCAACAATTTGGGGTTTCATCGACTATACCTTGCGTGCCATCTGTTGTCCATGGTGGTTCCAACAACAGGCTTACAGTGGACACAAGAGAAAGCATGCACTCAAGTTCCAGGCAGTGATGCTCCCCTGCGGGCTGTTCGGTCACCTCTACGGTCCGCACAAAGGTTGACCAAATGACAACTTTCATCTTTTGGATAGCGGCCTGCCGCCTGATGGAGAAGTGTCAGAAGTATGCGGCATGTCCAGGTGACCATCCAGGTGTGTGTGCTCCTCTTACTAGTACTGTCAATCCATGGCCGACCATTTATGCTAGGGAAAATACGGCATCTACAAGTCTTTGGTGATCCTGCCTATGGAATATTGCAGCAGTTGATCAGCCCATACGTCGATCCCACCCCCGACCAGCGTGCATGGAACTTGGAGATGTTGAAGATGCAGATGGCCGTCGAGCATGAATTTGGTATAGTTTCCAGTCTGTTCCCTTTTCTTAATGTGGGGTGGAAAATGTGCCTCTTCGAGTCTCCTGTCAGCTGCTACTACCATGTCAGTGTCCTCTTCACAAATGCACACAATTGGCTGTACCCCAACCAGATCGTGCAATTTTTTGACTGTTAGCCACCGTTACTTCAGGAGTACTTCCACCATTAAGATTCTGCTGCTGTTTGATTGTGATATATAAATTTATAAATACATGTTACATGTGGTTGGTAACTGAACTGTCTGCCTACTCAGAGCATGGGGCAAGCTGTGGTAAGACAGAGAGAACTTGCTTGGTAACCTCTTCATAAGTCTGCATTGCCTTGTTGACCTTGTTACCCATCTCTTGCAGATGTGCATCCACCTTCTCGAGACGCTCCAGAACCTCACTCATCTGTGCATCCTTTCCTGTTTAAAACAGGCAAGGGTACGTACAAGTGGCGGCGATGATGAGCAAGGCTGGCGAGATTACAACACTTAGAGATCAGCACTAACTACACGTACATTGAGTAGCTACTCCAAGATCAAAGTTTCAGCTCTTTCCAAGCTGTACAGTACCGTGAGCCATTGGACTGCACCTCCGTGCAACAGGCGCTGGGGTTACTTCCAACATTCCCACTGCGACACTTCTTCGCAGGCTTGTCAGCAGGGGCCTGGTTCTCGCTGTCAAGACCAGTATCACTTTGCACACACTTTCTCCCAGCGAGTGTTGTAAGTGAAGCATCACAGATCGCCTGACCACCACAACGATCTTCATCTTCCTTCTGTTGAGCAGTCAGAAGACGCCAGTCACCATGACAATCACACTCAGCTTCTTTTTTACAGCTGATCGGTGATGTTCTGGTTGTAGGCATCGAGCTTGTGCTTTGCACAGAGCTCAAGGTACAAAGCGAGTTTGATCCTCTGCAGCTCAGTCAGTTCGCATTTAAGCAACTTCCCTTTCCCAGAGCCAGGATTCTGATAGTGGTTAGCACACGCATATTGAACAACGAATAGACCAGCTTACCATGTGTTATTCGATCAACGCCATCGTCTTGGTCTGCAGTGACTCCAATTTGATGCCAATACATAACCCATCCTCATTGAGCTTGGCCAGGAGGTGTTTTCAGGCCTCACCCTGCTGTCCCCACTTCGTTGCAAAGGGATTCATCTGACTTGCATGCTGGACGATAGCCTTGAGCTCCCAGAATGAATACTTGTGGCACTGGCGCTTCCGAGTCTTCCAATTCACAGCTTAAGAGACCTCAGTGTTGCCAGTGTCGTCATCATTGCTTGCGGATGCCAAAGGCTTGGGGGAGTCTGCACTGTGACAGGGTAGGGGGTCCCGGGTGTTGTCAGCTGTAGACAGAATGGGGGTGGCAGCAGGGGTTGTGCTAGGCACTAAGCATAATGTTCCCAGGTTCAAGCGAGAACAAGACTGAGCAGCAGAACAAATACTCACCATCCTTCTGCTCCTGCCCAGCCCTGCCAAGCTCCAAACCTGCGAGCGGATCTCCATAGACTTGAGGCGATAATGGGGTACTTCAGGGATGAACATCTCCAGGGGTGACAGAGCATAGGCAAGTGGATCAGCTCCAAGAAGGTGTTTGCAGATGACATGTCTGCTAGGCCAGAGGAAAGTGTCGGCAATGAACCATAGCTACCGTCAGACAAGGAGATCAGTTGAGCATTGTTATCAGTGAAAGGATCGGGAAGCTGGGGGTGGTTGATGGAGGACACGGCATCTACAAGGAGATGCTTGTGAAGAGCCTGCTTAAAAATGGTTGGGGCGTACAGGCAACATCATAGAGTAGCATAGCAGATGGTGTATATGAACATTAGAAAGGACCATCAGTGCGGGGAGAGTGGGTCTGCAGTGGATGAGAGAGCGATGTGTCATGTCGCGACCGTACCTGAGTAATGGTTGCACGTGACCTTACCAAAACAGGCACACATGGAGTGCCAGCAGCTTGCGGGGTCCCAGCAGAAGAGACTCCACCTGCTCGAGTTCAGGCTTTGCTTGCTTGAAAGACGCACATTCTTGCTGCATTAAATCTCTGTTTGAGATCCCTTAAATACACTCTAGTAGGGGAAGTTGGCAATAGCACATTGTGTCTCTGCTTTTGCTGCTCATGTGATCTTGACAAAAACATCACAACCAGCAAGCCCATTGGTGACTCATGGTAAGACCAAGAGCATGCAGGGCATCAAACACATGAGCCAAAAGCCCACACACCTTGAGATAAGTAGATGGTCCAAGCCATGGTGATTACACATAAGTCATGTGACCACAAGAAGGCAAGCTTGGATATGATGGTGAGGATGATCTAGTCCTAGCATATGAGCACACATAAATCATACAGGACTTTTCAATACACATGAAATGAGTTCTTCAAAGTTCATGATCATTGTGTTGTATCTGACAATCTGTAGATGCTAATGACCGCAAGAGAAGGGGCAGCGGATGTCTGCAAGAAGTTCCCAAAGTTCCTCAGGTTTGAGAGATATAAGATACTCATTCAAGAGAGGATCCTGTTACTTTGGAATGTGGTAGACCCCTTTGGCAACAGCATCAAGTTCAGTATCCAGAACCTCTGTGACCTTGCCCATTACAAAGTCCTTCATTTGTTCCCCATCTCCATGCTGCATGCCGGTCGGGGGATGCCACCAGCAATTAAGAACACTAACAAGGGCTGGAGACCAAATCAATGTGGTGCACTCGTCGCTGATCTTGTGGTCGCTAATACAGCCAGGATTAGTGTTGCAGGGTCCAGTCAAGTCTGGTTTTTTGACCTCCCCAAGAATAACTGGAACCTTGACCAGAACCAGACTGGCTGAATTTCTGAGGACTGGACTGATTGACCAGTTATTTGGTAACTGAACTTAACCGCAGTCCGGTTTCCAGTCACGACTGGTCCTTGACCAATTTCTCATGACAATCTCATATCGTAGCCACAGACTGTGGAAACCTAACAACATAACACACTATATCATCAGCAAAAACCCGAAACCCTCGGACTGGATTGCGCGCATGGCAATCCAGCGGGCGTCTGCATGCGCTTGCAATCTGGCCACAATCTCAGAGGTCGAGTGCAAGCGCATGCAAGCTTCCGCCGTCTTGCACTTGCACGTCGGACAATGTCAGGGCAAAGGGCTGCAACCATTTCAGGGCGGCGCCAAGAAGCTTCCTGGGGCTGGTATAAAAACGCCCCACCCACTCGAGGCTTCTCCCCAACGCCTTCCTCCTCTCCTCCACCTCCACCTCTGGCACCTCCTCCACCTCCTCCGCCCTCCTCCTCCTCTCTCGCAATGGCCGCTTCGCCGTCCGGAATACAACTCTGATGGGAGAAGGGCGGCGCACGTAAGGTAGGTTGTCTGCTTGAGGTAATGTCTCTAAGTCTGTGTTGTGTGTTCTATGGCACCTGGTAAGTATGCGTGCATGCGTGGCCAGGTGAGTCCACTACGCTTGTGAACACTGGTGACTGCTAACTCCCAGGAGAGCTGTCATGATTGAAGAACACGCACCTAACGGTGAGTGTATGCGCTTCTCTCGTGTCCTTCGTATCTGACATGCCTTCGGGAAGTGTAAGTAAGTATTTGGCGTTTTCGGTGCTGCCCTGAACACCCAGTCCTGTTGGCTTCGAGAGTATATATTACCACTGAGTCCATCATGTAGTCTTCGATCAAGACATATGAATAAACCACTTATTGCTCTACCTCGTCCCCAATGTCCGAGCATCCGGCGTAGCACACCGAACCCCGGTGACCTGCCAGCTAGTACCGGCATGCCCGAACCTCCTTGCCAAGAGGCCATTCGCCAGCAAGACCCACATTCGCGCACAAAGGCCACTTGCGCAGGCAGCAAATGCAATCTGCCTGCGGGGAGATTGCGTCCCTTGCAAGGGGCTGTTAGTCATTCCATTTGATTGCGTTTGGAGCGGCCGAATACAACCGAATGCGGCGCTCGCTGGCGCTTGCATGCGTCGGCGATCATTTTGGGCTTTTGCTGATGATGTTTTGAAACAAAAACATATGTGTCAGAAGCAAAATGAGCTTGCCCATATTGGGAAAGATAGGCTGTCTTTGGACTCTCAAAGTGCGCAAATACCGAAATGGGTATGCTCGGTGGCACTGTCGGGCAACCAGTCATGACCAGTTATCTATATGGAGCTGGCCAAATTGGCTGGACTATAACTGCTAATTGGACTATATTATGTTCAGTTATGGTCTGGTTATTTTAGGGTTTGGTCCAGTTATTTTGCAGTCCTCGACTGGTCCTACAACTGGACCCTGCAACACTAGCCAGGATCTTCCCAGAAAAGCGCAAGTGGGAGCTTAAGGCCTTGCTTCTGCTGCATATAAATGAGTGTATTCTTGATGCAATCATAAACGGGAGGGCCTGCAGGAAGTGCACTGCACAGGGCTTCTGTAGAGCCCTCATAGAATAACAAGACTGAAGCCTTGGGTGGCTCAGAAGGCAGAGGAGAATCACCCAATGGAGAAAAGAGGAGGTCATTGAGGGGATCATTGTAGTCAATATGAGAAGTGTCCTCTTCCCAGTTCATTATATCATAGTAGAGCTTGTTGCTCTCTTCATCCATGGGAGTGAGCTCAAGAGGATGCAGTAGATAGAAGCACCAGAAGATGGGTGCAGGTTGAGCAGATAGATTATGACTGTGCTAGTATGACAAATATGTGCTAGTATGACAAATACATCACAGAATGTAACACAGCAGGTTGCCCCAGTGACCCGGGGTGACCATGATGTAACAGCATCCCTTAACAACCACCAAATGCACCAGATGTTCTACAGCTCTCCCACAGGTATCCAAGAATCAAACTCTTCTCATGCAAAACTTTAGAATGTGTTCAGGATTCTGATTGGCTGCCTCCTCCTGAGCATTAGCAAAGGGTTTGCACTAGTGTTGTGGAACATTGTCCTGTCCTGTCTTTTGATCCCCCCAAGGTAGGACACAAGACAGGACCGAGGGCAGAACACATGGACTTGGCAAGGACAGGACCGAGGACACGTGTCCTCATGATACTTGAGCTGTGGTAAGGATAGGACCAGTATCAGGACCAGTCCAGACTGGTCCTACCTTATATAGAGTGATGATTTCCATGATATATCCTCCTCCCTGCAGTGTTAATGCCTTCTATTACCCATAAACCATGTTGTAATAGGTTGTAGACACTGAATACCATCAGCTAAGGGCTGTAAAAAGTCAGGTCATAGTTGACCAGATGTGTGGATAAGGACCAGTCCTTATGTGTCCTTGTTAACATCATAATTGACAAGGACTGAGGACACATCAATGGACAGAACACATTGAGGACATGTGAAGTCCAGTCCTTTGCAGTTCAAGACCTGTCCTGTCATATGTCCTTGATGTGTCCTAGGACAGGATTTTACAACACTAGTTTGCACACACACTGGAGAAAGCATAGAACATCTGGAGCCGAGACTAGCAAGAGGTAGTCAGTGGTATGACTGATGTTGTTGCTACTATGGTAGGCACTTCCTGCCATGCACTCTGGTACTTACCTGAGGTTCTGGTGTTTGGGGTCTTCCCTAACAGTCAGCTCGGCATTGTGGGCACTACCAGGGAGCATTCAGATGGCTTGCCAAAGCATTAACTACCCTTATGGTGTTCCCCCCAAACTGGTGCCCAGGGTCATGGAAGTAATAACCAGAATTTACAATTTGCCTTATTGAACTAAAATTATGTCAGAGTTTTCTTATCTACACATGAGGTTTGCATGCATTCACAAGTAATGGTAGAAAGTGCAAGGTATTCATGACATACTCCCTCAGAATCCCTTCTTCCAGCTGCCATGACAAAGCAGAAGCCCTACCCCATTGTACCCCAGCTCATTGAGTTCACACGAAACAGCTATGTGTTATCAGAACTCAATAAGGACAGCCAACTGGAGGTGATCTGTCCCTACTGCAACACATATGTTAGGCTCTCAAAATATAGGCCTTAGGAAACTTTAAACAGTACTATCTGTCCAAGAAGTGTGACCATGCGCTGAAGACCAAGCTGCGCAAGATTCTCACTGATACCCTAGTCCAGAAGTTTGGGCCTATGTATAGTAAGTGGTCTTAGAATCCAGATATCTGTAAATGACAATCCTCACCTCCTATAGACCCCAACTATCATCAGGAGATGAATACCTAGTTGCAAGGACCAAGTTGCACTTGGGATTTCTGGCCTCTCAGGCCTCAGATACCAGTTGTCTATAGGGCAGAGATGAAAATCAAGTCACAAACAAGTATTCTGGCTATACTGTTTGTAAACCCCCGTTTAGCCCACTCATTCTTATGATTTGTCACTCCTTTATACACTACAACTTATCATCCTTCAATCATGGAATAAAATGTGCTTGGATGAGTGCTATACATCTCTCAATGTTGACAAGGAGGAGTTGAGCATCAGATGTGGCCATAAAAGGAAATGGACCCTGGGCACCAACCAGAGAGGAGTTGATGTTGTTGGCAGCTTGCTTGAATGCCTCCGCAGCACTGCAATTTTTTGGAAGGTTACTAGCATGTCTCCAGATTTTGGACAAGCACTGGGTGGCCCCAGATCTTGCACAAACATATGTAGGTGCCTAAATCCTTCACAATAAAGGGTACCTGGTATGCAAGCACATAGCCAAGCTTCTTTAAGACATGCCTGAGAAAGGACAGTGTGAATATGTTGAGAGATTTGCAGCATGCATACATGGATCAGTGTCCTGTATAATCTCCAGGTTACTGTCAGACATCTTCTGCTGATGTCCTACCCCAACCTCTCTCTCTATAACTTCTCAGATGTAGTACAGTACCTGTAACAAATATATTCCACAATTTCTAGGTATTGGTCTGCTCCAGGATGAGGGTGAATAGTGAAAGGGCTTATGGTGTGACTTTAGCCACAATGCAGACTGTCAGACTTTGAAAATTATGCATAACAGTGCTGTTATTGTCTGGACACATGCCAAATCCAATTATATTCATTGCTCATTTCCTCCTTGCGCCTTCTTGCTGGTGTCTGCTATCTGCCTTCCCTATCTAGCACTGTTTCCATGGTCCAGTTCAAGAGGGTCTGGCATTCTCTGAAGAATGCCCCTTGTGGCAGTTGGAGGGCTACATGCAAGTCACCACTAAACTTGGGGGAGCTTAGCCCAGTATCTGGTGTGCAAGCTTGCAACCTACTGCAGGTCTGGTTGTGGTAGTGCTGTGGAGTTTCTAATGGTAAGCAAAATAGTACCATTATCTGACCCTCATGTAAGCCAACTTCTGGTGGTCTGCTCTGGCTGACAGATTCTTTGGCAAGCTGGCTATATCTTTGAGTGCTACCTCAATTATCTTCTTACAATTTGTCTTCAAATCAGTAACTGATGTATCAACCAATTGAAGTCTAACCCCAAAGCCTGGATCAAGTCCACATCCTGCACTGAACAAAGGGCGGCCACGAAATAGATGAGCCATTGAGATAGATGGTGGTGGAGTTTGTCAATGAGGGAAAGTTGTGCGAGAAGGGAGGGTATGGCAATAATAGTACAGTGACCAAACACGCAGCAGCATGACAGCAGCTGCATCAAGCAGTGGCAGGATGTATCAGATGCACTGAATGTTTGCAGGATTTCCAAGAATGGAGGCACTACTTGAAATATGGCCAGAAGGTTGACAACAGCCTGCAAGGGTGGAGTGAACAAGCTCCTGGGCAGTGGCCAGGAGGGGCTGACAGTAACCTTACTATGTCAGTAGTTGAAGTGATCATAACCCACTGCCCATAATTCAATCAATTAAATTATTATCTAATGAGTTACTCTGCTGCTTGGCATATAAGAAAGGTTTGGCAGTATAGTACACAGAAGAAACCTGGGTTGCTGCTTGCAAGGCTTACACTGTGTACCACATGAGCAGCAAGACCTACCACTCTATAACTGAACAGTTTAATGTTTTGTGGACAACACCACACACTTGATATCAAGGCAAGTGCTTGTTTAAAAGTGTGAGCCACAGCAAGCAGCAGCTCCTCTCACCTGAAGAGAAAGATTCAAGACACACTCTGTGACTGGATTGAGCATCTCCAGGACACCTGTCAGCCCATCGACAAGCACACTGCCCTAGATCTCATTTAGCAAATCACTGGCACACCGCAAACCCCAAACATCAAGTGGATCTACCAGTTTCTTGAGTGTTATCCCCAGATAGATGCGCTGCACGTGCAGGTATTGAACCATGTGAACATTGACAATCACTTCAAGAAGCTTAAGGCCATCATCAAGGAGTTCAACATCCTGTGGAGCCATACAATATGTATGAGGTGTGTCACTTTATGATATGTTACATCCCATGCTCCAAGTCACCAACTCTGAACCCAACTCCAATCTGGACTCCAGTCTGTCTATTGACTCATACTTACTTCATCTTCCTTCGATCATGACACATTCTTATAGCAACACTTACCCCTTATTATCTGTTCCCTCGGACTCCAACCATCTCTGCAATTCCAATAGTATTGCCTGATCATATCTGCACTTGCATCCACTTTGCATCTGCACTTACTTCAGAGCCTGTTTGGCTGCTGCTACATTGTCCTGTAGGTTCAGTTGTACCAGCCAGAACCAATAGATCGGTAGTTGGCCCATAGCTGCCCAAATATGATCACTGTGACCTCTGTGATCTCAGTGAAATGACACGTCTAATGTTGGTTTGCAGTCACCGTTGCAGGTTCGATTCTGCATTCTCCCATTTAATCCCTTATCTCTTCTCCTTCCAGGTGCACACTGTGTGAGCACTTACTTGTCTGTAAATAGTACTAGGCATTAACACACATAGTCAATAACCATTAGATGCCCTACTGAGCTCAGATAGAGGTGTTTTTTTTGTGGCAGGCTGGGACACAGAGCCTGTGTCAGCTCACTGACATGAGCAACCCTAACCCAACTCCCTGTTCAGGAGGGCCCAGGAACTTGCCAGGAACAATCCCAGACAATCTGGTTGTCACCCTGTGACTTTAGATGCTAGACCATCCCACCTACGGGCCACCCTCCAACAATGTTGCTGCAGCCAAACAGGCTCTTACTTCCTATTGATTACTTACTTGCTTCTGCCTTGGCACTGGACTCCAACTCCTGTTTTTACTTTTGGCTTACTCCTTTTTGGACCTCCGGACTTTAGTATAAAAGCCTGCTTGTATTCTCCCTTAGACCCCAGTTCTAATATCTTGTTTATCTTCCCGTTATCCTCTACCATATTCTTTGTGTTATCAGCAAACTCAATCTATTGTATTTTCTTCTAACTCATCTGCACCTCTGCCTGATCTCTGATCTCTGACCTCCATTGTCTGACTCTGGTCTTTGGGCTTCTGACTTTCTGTTTACCCTTGCTCAACTTCTTATTCCTTGCTTACTTCGGTATAAACTCCGGTGTTTTGTTCCATTGCAAATCAAAGACACCCTGTATCTCCTCAGGCCCATAAGGCTGAGCAATAGGTCAGCTTGGCCACAGGTTGACCTAGAGGCTAGAATTACCTGGATCCGTAACCTACAGGTCCAGGTCAAACAGGTCACAGGTCATACAGGTCAAGACTTGTACGGATCTAGGTCGGGATCTTGACGAATTCTGCAGGTCCAAAGATGACCTGTGCCAAAATTGTTTCTCTTCCAAATGATGATTCTTGCAATTAGCACCATAAAAGTTTTGTGTACAGGTTATACAAGTACTTGGCCTATAGGTCACAGGTTAAACAGGTCCCGGTCAGCACAGATCTAGGTATCACTTTTTCAGCCACAGGTACCTGCAAAACGGATCTAGGTGGACCTATAGGTATCTGTTGCTCAGCCTTACCTCAGGGCATTGATCAATGTCTTTGCCAAAGTCTTCATCTCCATGTTGCTATCATACTCTTGGACTTTGGGCTTCCCTCCATAATTTGATTTAGCAGCACATGGTTCTAACATGAGCAGCAGAAAGGAGAGACCAAAGCACAGAGTGGTAGAGTTTGAAATTATATGGGGACTGTCCTTAGGAAACATCACAGGGCATTGAGTCCTGTATGAATTTCAACAGGTCTGACAGATGGGTACAGGGCCAGGTCACAGTCTGGCAATGCTTCATACCTCTTCCAAAAGCTGTGAATCACAGCTTTCCAAACAATATGTGATGCACTGCAATTTGACCACTAGACCCTGTGCATCATGCTGATAAAAGTCAGCATATCTCAGCCACAGAGCATCTAGCTATCCAGAAACTGTGGCACCCCATTACAGACAAATCATACCATTGGTAGAGAGCATATTGAGGAAGCCACAGCAAAAAATTCAGGCAGAACAAGCAAGTTCCTGCGGACATATCATCGTTTCTTGTGTCCTGTGCAGGCAACACAGAGAATCAATCATAGCTCCTGTCTATGTTGAGCTATCACTGGAGCATAGACGGTGTTTGAAAGCTCCAACAAGGCCAGATCAGACAAGGGGTGATAGATACTCATTATTGGAAGGGGGTTGGAATGGGTGACAAAGCTTGTTGCCTGCAGAACAAGAATACAGACTGGAGGATGAGCTAATTGACTTACTTGACATGTCCTCCCATCCCAGTTCTGTCCCCAAAACCTTTCCATGCCATCACTGCTTCCAAACAAGCCCAAAATCATAATCACTGAGCTTGATCTGAGTAAGATATTGAATAATCTTTGAAGCACTTCTTCAACACTACTAAGCAGGGTGGCCAGTGGTTGATGTGAATACAACAAGTGAGAGCAGGGTGAAGACTAGCTAGGGTGCAATACAGGGCATGCAAAATATGGGTTTGCATGGGGCTTGTCTACAGGTACAGGGCTGGGTCAACCCTGGCTGACCTGCCACAAATCTATGCCCCATGCATGGGTTGGGTGACCCGCAGGTTGGGTGACCTGCAAGATGTGGCCACTAACACAAACCCTCAGAATGCATTATGTATTGTTGGAAAGCTATGTGTGGTAGCTTTCCAATGATAAATGACATGTCATGAGGTGTCTGCTATAGCCTATAAGTGGAGCTAGAGGTGCATCAATTTCGACTTGGGCCCTCTTGGGGTAGACAAAGATGGACCTTTGGAATGGTCTAGGGAAGACTTTAGAAGGAAAGCAGGGATTGTAATCATGCTGGATGGCAGATAAATCACAATTACATGATATTAGCCTGCCATGATCAAGAAATGTTGTGATATGGTCGAGTTTCTGTGCTGCCCTTTAGCAGCACAGGAGATTCAAGCATAGCAACTTGACTTCCACACATATCACAGAGGTGTAGAGCTCGTTCAAGAGCAACAAACATCGGCTTTTATTCAAGCTCCACCACAGCCATATCCAGCAGAAACGCGGGGAGATACAGTATGGCATGATTTCTTTGCCACCCTTTGGGAAGGAGACTGATAGAGACCAGAACTGAATTTCATGACTTACCATCTAGTTCTGTAACCTCTGAACCCTCTGAGCATGTTTTATGCTTGTTTCTGCGCTCAGGATGAGCTACAGACCATTTCAATCCACCATGTATTTGGCGTGAACTTGAAGCTTTGACTGGGTGCTTGAAATAAGCCTGATAGCTGAATCTTCCTTGAGGCTAGACCAAGAATGAGAAATATGAAGCTAAGTGTGGATTATCAGAGCATTCAGAGATGTCCTACAGCATAATGTGGTATGTCTAGCAAGTGGTAGAAGGTAATGTGCAGCAGAGAACTCCCGGGAAACCCACCGGGAACCCATATCCGTGGTTCCTGTGAGCCTCAGCACTTAGCCCTATGCCCTGTGATGACCCATGGGGTTCATCCCGCAGGATGCCCTGTGACATACCCTAACTGTCCTCAAATCAATAGGGCCAAAAAGAGAGGGTGGCTGGAGTGCAGCCAGCCTACAGACTTATCACTGCTACCAACAACATCTCTGTGATTGTCAACACCATCGACATCTTCCTTGACAAGCACTGGGCACATCTATTCAATTTCAAGAAAACCCATGGCACATGACATGCTCACACCGGACAAGCTCAAGAGCTCTGCTGACACAATGCATTGCCATGGTGCAACTTAAGTCAATCTGGGAATTCATTAACTGCACAAACCAGGCAATCTGTTGATCATGTTGTCATGTTACATGGACATGTCATCTGACAATGTCTTTGTAGACTTCATTCACTTGCACTTTAGGGTACTCAGAATGATTTCAACATTTGCATTGTCCAGATGCTTATGCTTCTGCAGTGTCTTGACTGAGGTGTTGCAGATGCTTTCACCATTTAGTCAGTTTTACTGTGACTGGTTAGGGAGCGTGGGATGAGTGTTTGTGACACTGAACCAAGGCTGGAGGGATGGGAAGGGCCCAAAGGCTGCGGAGAGGATAAGCCAAGATGCTGCAGCCAACAGGGGTGTCAAATACCAGCATGCATATGGTATATGCATTGAAGGTTGTGCCACCAGGAGCCCGAGACAATGCAGAGGAGGGTGTAAACAAATAAGATGGATTGAGTGCAGTGTGGAGATGTGCTGCTGACATTTGGTACAGATGCCATCTGTGGTGAGGCAACATATAGTAGGCCAAAGTTATCTGATTCACTTGCTGTAGTGAGTGCAGTGGAGGAAGAGGCCTGTGTGGAAAAAGCAGACAGTGTGATGAGGACATGGCTTTGGACAAGCATTGGCCATCCTAGGCACAGGCAATGGATTCACAAACACCATTGAAGTCAGCTGTGCACCTAATTTTGATGGCAGCATGTTCTCCCCATCCCCTTGCACACTCTTTGCAGTGCAGAATGTAAAATGCTTGTCATCTGTGGCCTTGCACTTGCAAGATTGACATGTCACAGCTATAGTACACTTGGTTGCCAGCTTGGGAGCCTGTGCAATCATTTCTTCCATGGTGCCTGTTATATCCTGTGCTCCAAGTCACCCAACTCCGGACCCAACTCTTGACGTGTGTAAAAGTTACTTCAAAGAAATAACTTTCACCTGAGGTTATCGGATCTGAACAAGATCGGATGATACCTCAGTTGTTCGGCATAGTGATAATGCTCAACCTGTCAAGGTAGAATGAGTCGGGATGGAATATTCCAGGTTGGGTTCCCAGGTGGAACTTCAATTGGATCTGTCAAAGAATCTGGACGTATATTTGATGATATTCCGATATCGGATCGGACTTGACTTTACTTGGAGGATCGCTCGAGGATGCCTCAGTTCATAGACGTGTGTGCGTGCATATAACTCTTAGACGACGATGGACTTGACTTCAGATTACTACTGTCAGAGTAGCAGAGACTAGGCTTGCTTGGAGGCACTCAGCAAGAGAGTGGAAGGGGAAAACTTGCCCTCCATCCCTTGAGGAGTGGGGGTTTATATACTGTCTCTATGGGAAAATTACAATCATTACCAAACAGTTCTCTAGGTCATTGTTCTTGGTAAGACAATAAGAGAAGGACAATAGAAAAGTAATAATGAGGGTAGAAGGCACAACAGTCATCAGGATAATAGCATGGGAGGATTGAGGTAGGACAATCATAATCTGAGAATAGTACCATAGGGAAGTAAAAAGTCCTGGGAATATTCAAGGACAATGGAGATGAACAATACTTTCTATCTCAAGTGTAAGATAATATGAGAGGGACAAAAGGTTGGACAACAATAAGAGAAGAGTAGTATAATGAGCACAATAAGCTTGGAGCATAATGGTGTATAGTATAATAGAAAAGGGGAATTAAACAAGATAAAATCATGTGGCTTACCTATAGAAGTCATCTAAGCCCAATTCACATAGGGATATCAAAAAGATATGGGTATGTTGTTCATCAACTCAAGAAGTACATGTATGCAAGTTTCAATCTCCAATCAGAATCTGCTACGCGTCCAGGCCTAGTCATCAAGGAGGCTCCCAATGACCATATCCTCCTCGTCCTCGATGAGGTACCCGTTGACATCGTAACGGGGTCCTGTAACAATGGGCTGGATCACACTGGTTGCGAAGACTATATCGGAGAGGTTGTCAGCTACACTGTCTGTATCGTTGGCATAGACAAAGCTGCCATTCCATCGCAACTTGATAACTTCTAACTCGGATATTCCAGATCCAAGCGTGTCTTCTGACTCGCTGAGGGGGATGTCGCAAAGGGTGGCGCTCGTACCTTCGGACACCGTGCCGAGTACTGTCTCCGCACGTGCAGGTCCATCGTCCCACTCGAGCGTATCCGTGAGTCCTGTGCCCAGGACCATCTCGGCAATGTCCTCAGAAGCGAGGTGGTTCTCGACCGTGGAGTGCAGCTCGTGGTCCGACACGATGTCAGGAGACCTTGAAGGCGTATAGGGTGTAGGTGACTCGGTCGAATGGATGAGACTGACGTTGTCCTCCCTGTCCCGAGGGACACTAGGCGGGGCTTCAAACCGCCGCAGGAGAACTGGGTCTGGTCCCCTGGTGACGTAGTTGCGGAGCCGGGGTTGCTGGTAGGTTTCGGAACTATGGACCAGACTACGTGCGAGGAATCAGTCACATTCCGTGCATGTCACTCTGACCAGACTCCAGTTCATCTATTGACTCATACTTACCTCCTCATCCTTTTGTTATGACTCATTCTTACTATGATACTTACCCCTTACCATCCGTCCCTCTCAGACTCCGATCATCTCCACAGTTCCAATAGTATTGCCGTTTGTATCTGCACTTGTATCTTGTATCTGCACTTGCCTTCACTTCCTATTGGTTACTTGTTTGCTTCCACCTTGGCATCAGACTCCAACTCCTGTCTCTACTTTTAGCTTACTTCTTTTGGACTCTGGACTTTAGTATTGAAGCCTGCTTGTATTCTCCCTTACATCAGCAAATCCCCATAACGATGCTGAAGGATTGTGGTGATTGCAATCGCTCGAAGACTAGCGACCAATTACAATCCAAAGCAATTTCTCCTGGCAGATTACAAGGCTAAGAGGGCGAGCTTACTGCTTGCAAGCGAGCTGCAGGTCGCGGCAACACTCCGGAGTCTTCCGAAGTCCAGTCTTGATCATGGGACTTGAGGAGGGGGACTGAACCAGCGCGACCGAGGCACTCAATGTCCCACTTACAGTCACCAATTTTCCCTTGCCTGCCAGCAAACGCACTTAAACCCGACGACAAGCTCCAAGTGCAGGCAACTATCTCTCCCACTGACCACCACCATCCCAAGAATCATCCTATCTCCCATACTCCCTGGGCCTACTGAGCCTGCTCAGATACACTGGCAGGTAGCTACAGTTGTACGTCCACTCCTCGCTGTTCACCGCTGGTACTTGCACACAAGAGCGCGCTTTATGCTCGGCCATGGTGACCTGGAGCTAGAAGTTCATTGTGACGAGGCTCAAGAAGGTTAGTTCTCTGTGTTGATGGTGTTCTGGAACCCGCATGCCCGGCCTTCCGATACGCACTCACTGAGCATCCCGGTTTGGCTGGTCAGTAGTCACGCTGGCATCAGTCCGCAACAAAGGTGCATCTACAAGTCATTTTCGTGCCTGTCATCCCTGGTAGGCATCTGATTTGACTGCGGAAATGCTCAAGGTAAGCATTCATCTTGTGCATACAGCACTGGTACGTCTGCTGGTACTTCCTATACTGATGCACTGAGGTTCATTTGAATAGCATTACTTGTCGCTCACTGGCAACATGTTCTGAGGATGCACAGTGGCAGGTATGTCCTCTTGAAGTTGTCTTCTCAGTCATCGTGATGATCGCTGATGTCTCTATTCGCAGGACATGTACGCAGCCCAATCCAGTGCCGCAGAGTTGCTACCCTGCTGCCGCATGTCTGAGCTCGTCTACTGCAAGACGCTGGTGCATTGTATGTGATTTCCTTCTCCTCGTAGCTAAGCATGTATCGTTAAGTGTGTAATACAACTGGGTCCACTCTATGTCAACTGTGTGACCAAGCCAGCGAACCTGATTATGCAACCCGGCTGGTTGAATTGAATAATATCTTGTACTGCCTACACATGTCACCAATCCCTTCTACTCAATGCAATATCATATAAGATGTGCAATAGAGTTTATTGATTACATCTGATTGCACCCGAGTATGATCGCCTTGCGGCGAGATTGCGTAGAGTGCAAAGTACCTATGCGAGATATTCATCTCTTGCAATCCACCGGGTGGATTAGGAGCGATTGCAACGCTCATATTCGCTCCCACCCTCTTACACTCTCTTTGGTGTTTTGCTGATGTAGACCTCAGTTCTGATATCTCGTTTACCCTCCACCTTATCCTTCTCAGTATCACCGAACTCATTCTATTATATCTGTTTCTAACCCATCTGCACCTCTGTCTGGACTTCCGACCTCCAACCTCTGACCTCTGTCTTCTGACTCTGGTCTCTCAGCTTCTGACCCTCTGGTTCTCTCTATGCTTGACTTCCTTTTTTGTTGCTTACTCGGGTATAAATCCTGGAGTTCTGTTCTCTTGTAAGTTAGAAGACACCTTGCATCTCCTCAGGGTGTTGGTCAATAACTTTGCCAAAGTCTTCATCTCCGCATTGCTATCAGACTTTCGGACTCCGGACTTTGGACTTTCCTCCGGAGTTTGACTTGGCAATGCACGTTCTTAACAAAGGGACAGACAACAGTGCACGAGTTGTGAGGTGATTAAAGCAAGGGTAGGATACAAGCATTGAGCACAACACAACAGCAACAAAAACACAAACTCACAGTTGCGCTCTGCTTGCAATACAGGCTGACATGTTCATGCGCTACTGTGACCTCCATCACAGCATGGCTTGCCAAGCCCCAAACGCACCAGATGTTCTGTAGCGAGGCCCGAGTGTCGAGAACGGATGGGGACGACTCACAAGACTAACATTTTCCATGACTAGATAGTTCCATACTGTATGAATGCAAACTGTTTGTCTCGAACGGTGCTCTTGCGACCGGTGCCTACTGGTATGGACGCACTTGGCCTCCAACGCTTATCATAGTCCAGGTCTGTTCCCGAGGTTTCGACTGCAGAGTATAGCAGTGGTGGGCACTTCACGAGGGCAGATGGGAGCGGGGCAACACATCTTCACCTACATCGCAGTTACAATGGCATGTCATATTGCAGAGTACATAGACGTGATGACGAAGAGATCCCGAACATGATAGTAGGGGTCATAGCGTACCCTCGAATGCTTTTTACCAGCGCGACACAACACCGAGTCCGCGTATAGTATCAGATCTCTCCACCGACAAACGGAACGACGAACGCAACGCCTCATGCAGACGCCTTCGCCACCGTCTTGCGAACAGTGTCTCTCCGTGCCTTCTTCGCGAGCATGACGCAGAACCGCTCGAAATCGTTGATCGACCTCCTCTTCGAGATGGCCTCCCGCTTCTGAGCCCAGGACGACTTCTGCCACTTCTCAACCGTGCCGTCCTTCTCGAGGTGCTTGCGGATAACACCTGTGCCGGCGCCGCGAGGAAGAGAGGAGAGGACGAAGGGGGTGAGGGTGAGGTGGCGGTAGGGGAACGCCTGGCGGGGAACACCGGTGGTGGGTCCGTCGATGATAGCCTGTAAGTCGTAACGACGTCAGCTTGCGAAGGAATGACAAGACGAAGACTTGGAGTTACGCACCCGGTTGTGGTCAATGATCTCAGCAATCACGGCGATCTGACCCTCCTGGGGACCGGACTGGAGGAGGACAACTGCAGATGCACAGAGGGGAATCCAGAACCGTTGAGGCGCCGTGTTCTCAAGACAAGGACGGCAAACACGTACCACGCCCGACCTCGACGAAACGCTTGAAGTTTGATGGTTGTGCCTGTTGGTAGAGCAAGACGCATGAGCACTCACGGATCTCCAAGTATCGAGCCCAACCCTGATCCCCGCCCGTCATCCAACCGGGAGCCATGCCATCCATCGCCTTCTGGTGATTCAACGTCGCTCTTGCAGTCAAGACAGCATTCTGGACACCCCGCGGGACGGATTGGCAGCGTTTGGAGACTCACCGGCATGTTGTTGAGCTTGAGGAGGTCGTTGACGGTGTCGAGGACGGGCTGCCGGGGAAGAAAGATCTGCTTACGTGAGACGCGCGCGGACGTTGAGCGTCTGCAGGTAGCCGGCCGCCACGTGGCTAGCGAACTTGGGCGCTTGAAGCGCCCGGAGGCTGGCATGACGGTCATGGCCCGACATCTGACTCTCGACTCGTAGGCAAGTCAATCAATCCGTTTCGTGTGTGCTGCAACTTATCATCTGTATGACTCTGCTAGGGTATATTTTGTGAGAAGGTCTAGTCAGGGCTTTCCCTTTCCCATTCGTCATGACTCGCTACTACGTATTCTATGGCGCGCCCACAGCCAAAGATCTGTTCAGTCCTCAACCTTCGTACAGCTGGCAGACCATCACGGTCCCTCGAGTGGACCCATTGCCTCTGACCCTGCCTCCCTCTACACTCGCTGCAGCCAGTCGACGCATCTCGATGCTGTATGACAAGGTGATTTTCGAGGAAACCGGCGACGACCAGGATCCATCTCACTTTCCGTCATCTCTTGAGGTTACAGAGCCGGGTAAGTTTGGTTGTTCTCGTTAGCAAGCTTGTTCGCTGACAGGGATGATGCGCAGAGGTTAAAACTACCGTCATTACCTGGCCCGCTACCACACAGGCCGGAGATAGCACGTCCCGCTCTGGTATAGACATCACCTTCCTCCGTCCTTCAGCCAGCGTCTCGCGCATCCGATCCGAGTACGTGACACAAGAAACACAAGATACCGGATCCTACGACTTCTCCGACGCCTCTTCCATCGCTAACTTCCCCGCGTTCCATTTCAACCTACATGGTCTCACATCGCTTGCAGCGCTACTGTCGCAGGCAGATGCGGCCCGCGCGAGTCACGCACACAAGGGGTCACGTAAGGTGCACTTGCTCGTGGCGGTCCTCGAGATCGAAGGCCCTGACTCTATCCGCGTCAAGAAGGGTCCGGACACTGGGAAAGAAGTGTGCCTGCTCAAGCTGGTCCTGGGAGACGAGTCCGGTGGCATTTGCAAGTTGAGTGCCTGGCGCGAAGTTGCCGAAGACTGGGCAGGATTGAACCCAAGTACACACGCGCTCTCGCAACCGGTCAAGAAGGGGGACATTGTCTTCGTCGAGAGTGCGTAGTTGATGGCCCTGCTGCTCGTGACACATACTCATGGTTCTCCGCCCTGGTGTTCTCATAGATGTCCTGGTCTCATGGGAGCCTGACCGAGGCAAAAATGCGGCCGCAGTGCCCATCAACTGCTCTGCATCGCCTCAGTTAAAATCAAGACTCGAAGTCTGCTATCGTGCCATGCCCTCAGTTCCTCAAGACGCTCGACTCCGTCCAGACCTTCGCCTCGGACTCAGTGACGCGGTCGTCCGCAAAGTTGCGTCGGTTGTCAGATGGTTCGAGGGCATGGCTGGTCTCTCATAGCGAGCATATGTGGACGTGCGCAAGGTGCTTAACATGGCGCTACGCCGAAATGCGATGTGTCCCACGAAGAGCAACCGTCCACCTTCGGAGTCGGAATACTACGGGCGCGATGTGAGCTTCTTTGACCTTGTATGCAACGGACCGAGGTCTTTTCTTCACACGACTGACGCCTCCGAAGCAGATCAGGGACTGCGGTCTGTGGTTACTGCCTCGCCCGAAGCCAACTCTATCTTCAGGCCCTTGTCGATCCTCGTGGAGCCCCCTCCTTACCGCCCGCGCGGTCATGCGGGTCGACTGCGCAAACCTCTACATCTTCCGACGAAGAGCTCGTGCATGATGGAACGCGGGCAAGTGAAGCAGCAGGGACGCTCGCAGGCGTGTAGCCCGCACCCTAACCCCGAGAACTATGCTGCGGAGACCACGAAGCGGCAATATCAGCAGTCTGGAGAGCGACGGGAGGAGGTTTGTATTTGGTATACGATTTTGGTATCCTTTGTCCGTATACGTACTAAGAGTATAGTCCGGGTATGAGCTGCGCTTTCGTTCGAAGGTATCTGCAAAGTCCCTAAGGCAATGTCCGGCGAGGCTACGGTAGGTCCTGGCCAACGTGGGGAATGTCAAGTCCGTGTCGTCGCGGAGGACAGCAGCAAAGGAAGGTAGGTCGTCAAGACAGTAAAGAACGACAATGACGCGGGGGTGATGGCTGCTGCTGAGCTGCACTACTAGGCGTCGGGAGTGGTTGAAGTAATCGACTAGCGGAGTACGTACGTGGTACGTGAGGAAAGTACACTACGACAGTATAAGAAGTGTAGTGTACATGTTATGCGAATTCTGCTATAAGTCCGAATCGTCCGCGATGAAGTGACGAAGAGTAATGCGAGGGGCGATTGTCTGGTAGTACAGTGATGCGTATAGTCCGAGTGGTAGTAGTAGTCCGACAGCAGATGTAAGTAGATACATATAGTGAGGTCCGTGCCGTTTCTTTGTGAAAGATCAAAAGTCAAAATAGTCAATGTCCGGAAAGCAGGGGCAATGTCCGACAAGAGGGGTAAATAAGTCCGTCGTAGGCCCAAAGGTAGTCCGAAGCAGTGCGTAAACGCGGATCGAAAGTGATAACGCTCTCGAAGCGCGCGGGGTCGGCGGCCATGCAGCGCCAGGGTACAACACTTCAAGCGAAGGAGAAGAAGCAGATAATGAGCGTGATAAGTTCGTCAATCGAACGTGAGTGCATGACTGCGTGGTGAAAGAGCTCGGGCCGCTCAATGACCCGTGGACCATTGAGACGGTGCACCTCTTTCGTGGTAGTCGTAGAGAGGGGCTGCATCGGTGCTGTTCCCCTATTCGCCATCCAAGCAGCTCTGGACTTTTGCCGCGTGGTACGCTGTCAACGAATGAATCGCCATGTGTGAGACCTGGGCAACAGCGTATGACTGAAGAAAAGCAACTACGCACCGACTAGAGGAAACTTCGCACCGAGTTTCGTCATCACGTAGAGTAGCGCCTCGAGGTCTCCCCGGACCTCCATTGTGTTCAGGGGGTCCGGCCACGACGACTGTAGCCTTGAAAGCTCGTGCTCGAGGACCTTAGCCGCGCTCGCCCAACATGACTGAAGGAAAGAATACGAGTCAATTGAACGTCTACGCCACAGAGGAAGTCGCCTGGAAGACTTACGCCGATGACAGGGTCAAGGAACTCGAAGTCGGCGTCCGTGATGAGCTTGGTGACATGAATCACTGATCGCGCTGCGCGGAGGCACTTGTCGCGAGAGCCGGTGTCATCGAGCATGAACGATGCATGCAGGCGGATCATCGAAGCGTGGGCAAGGCTATGGATGACAATCAAAGCGTACTTGTCGTCGGGCATCGCTCCTCCAACTTGATGGAGGGGGACGAGTGTCGTAGTGAAACGCATGATGCTGTGCTCGAACGCGCTGAAGTTCTCGGAGAAAGCACTGGACGCGAGCGACCCTGGGATAGCACGGCGCCTTTAGCACTCGATGACGGCACCGAAATGAAGGCGACTCACGGGGACTCCAGCTAGACGAGAGCCTATTCGCGCCTTCGTACAATGCGGAAACCTTGACTCGCAAAGCAAGGGTTGAGAATCCGCTGAGCGAATTAGACTGCGCTTGTTGCACGAAGAATGCGCGGATGGTGGGGGAGCCCCCGCCAATGTCAAGTTCTCCCTGGAATGGAAGGCGTTAGCGATGCACGCATGGCATGTTGTTCGCAGTCAACACTCACGTTCTCGTAATCCTCGATACGCTGCGGCCAAGGCGTAGTGATCGAAGCCCAGGGGTGATCACTGTCGGGCAGTGTCGCGGGTCTGCGAAGCATGACAGACCAGCAGCGATCCAGAGTGTAGACTTGCCAGAACGTGGAGATGCGCTCGCCGCGCTCGATGCTGTCTTTGGGAGGCGGTAAGTCGAACGACGCATCCCAGTTGTCATGAACGGGGACGTTCTCTGAGCCGATCTGGTGGAGCCGACACTGGATCGCGAGGGTGGATGCCGCAGCGGAGTAGTAGCTTCCCTCGAGCAGTCTGCCGTTTGAGATATAGTAGACTGACAGTAGACAGCAAGCTTGAATGATGTCGATGGCCTTGTTCGTGTACTGCAGAGCGTCGGCGAGGGCCGTGGATGTGCGGGAGAGGTAGAGCTGCTCGTACTGGCTGAGGGAGCCAGGGCGAGAGAGGTAACATGCCCAGAGGAAGATGGCGTTCATCAGGACCGGATGACGTTGTTCGGAGGCGGGGAGGGAGAGTGAGTCCCGAAGGCGACCGACATGGATGTCGAGACCACATTGGTGACGGTGGGGAATGAAGATCTCCAAGCTGGGAATAGCGTGCGATGGGTCAGCAAGCGCGTGAGAGGCGGAAGAACAAGGGGAAGAGCGGACTGACAGAATGTGGTCAAGTGGCGGTGCGTCCATGCCATTGTATGAGACAGCCGGAACGGAAGCCAAATCCTGGACAGGAATGATGAGATGCTGGGGCGATGTGGAGGAAGCGAAGAGGATGGATGACATACGGTGCCGAAGTTGAAGTTCTCCCATGCCCTGGGGTCGACCTCTGGAGAGTCCATCGACAAGGGGCTGAGCATAGTCCTGCGCGCCTGCTCGTCGAAGGGGCTGGGGGAGGCGGAGGCGGAGTAGCTGAACTTGCCGGGGGAGCCATAGCTTGAAGAGGACGACGACTCTGAGTAGTAGGGGGAGATGGCGTGGGGGTCGAAGAGGGTCATGGAGGGGGCGGATTGCTCTGGGTTCTCGAGCTCCTTGACGCGCATCTCGAGGCGGGCGATGTGCTCTCGCATGAGCTGTGTTCTTGTCTTGCCTTTACCGTCGTCGTACTCGCATGCGTCTGTCTTCTTGGCGCGAACGCACTGTGCACACGCGGGCTTTGCGCCGTCGCATCGCTGGGGACGGGGGTTGGCCATGGGGGGCGCGAGAGGAAGGCGAAGGGGTACTCACCATCTTGCGTTTGCGGCATCGCAGACAAGCCTTTCCTGCAGAGCCGATGTGCGGGTGAGTGAGTGAATGGGCAGAGGCGGAGGCGAGGCAGGCACGCACCTCGCTGGAGGGGTACCGGGCCGGTGGAAGAAGTGGATTTGCGCTCCTCGGCCATTACAAAAATAGTAGGATAGAAAAGTCAAGGGAAAGCGGCGGGGAGCGGGGAGCTAGGCGAGCTGCGGAAGAGGAAAAACCAAGGATGCCTGGGGCGCGCGTCCTGTTCGGGGCGTGGGCGCGGAGAGTGGGTGCCCAGGCGGCGGGAATGCGAAGGGGAAGGAGGAAGGGGGCGGCGGGCGGAAAGAGGAGAAAGGAACGGCAGACGAGGCTAGCGGCGGGGCCCATAGGGATTAAGTATGATTGGGACCGCAACTCGTCCTCTCCTCGGATGTTGCGGAACGTCCCCGGCGCGCCTCCCACCCAAACGCCCAGCACAGCGCTCGCCCATCCCCGACAACCTGTCTCGCTCCCGCCATCTGCTCCTCTCTCACTCCGGCCAATCATCCCCGCATCCCCAGCTTCGTCGACCCAGTCCCTCCGCTCGACCCAGTCCATCCGCTCTCCTCCCGCTGCACCCGCCGCCTGCTGCCCACGCCCGCTCCCCGCCCACGCCCGCACCCACCCCGCCCCTGTCCCGCCGCCCCGCCGTGGCCTGGGACAGCCCCGACGCCCCCGATCGCACATACAAACCCAATCTGCCCAGCACATGCGCCGCCCAGTGTCTCGGGCCGCCGCGATCTGCCGAGAGCTTCTAACCCCGGCTCGGGTTCCGCGATGCTGCCGGCTGACACATCTGCTCTCTTAATCCTCCTCCGCCAGGTGTGCCTTGTCTCTCTTGTTATGTTCCGATCCAAACTCTAACTCCAGGCTGTGCCCTCCTCGTACCTGCTAATCCCTGATTCCTTCAACCTTCGGGGCCCCCGTTGTATCTCTCGCGCACTTCTCTGCTCTTTCGTTTCCGTTCCACACCACTTCGCATCCTCGTCTCACATCCGGACATCAATTCTTTCCGGCCAAACCTGCCATCAATTCCCACTCTCCTCGCTAAGTACCCAGCCAATCCGTCTTCTCTCGCGGGCACACAGTGCACACACGGCTCTATCACAGAGATGCGCCGAACACACCTCATGGCTGTGTCCCATCCTTCTGACCCACAGCACCCCCGCCGTGTGTGCTCCCTCACTTAGTGTCCGCGCCCATATCTCCATCATCATCGGAATCGCTGTTTAATGCAGCGATTACCCGAATTCGGACCGCCTCTTGGGATCCGCATCCCCTCTCTGTGCACTGAAACGCGAAGCCGTCGTCGGCAGATTCCCTCTGCCCAAAACCATCGTCAACCATCGCTCGCGCCTGCATCTCAGATTTCTTCCTCCGACATCGGCTTACTGTCTTGCCACATATGGCCAAGCTCGCCTTTCTCGTTTGATGTTCTTCAAGCCTTGTCTCGGTCCTGTACTCCCTTGTACATAATCGTCCGTCATTGTCCATCGGAGACACTCGACGACTGCGAACAAGGTTTTTCGAAGTCGCACCCGCATCGCCGCTGGCGGCTGACCGTTCCCTAATTCTCCAGAACCTCCACGCACACTTCAGACCCCGACAATCGAGGCTAAACGTTCAAACGCCACATGCCAAGACTTACAGCATGGATGTCGTACGCCCTGTAGTTACCGCGACATGCATATGAGCGTCCGCCGTGATCGTGCGCCTACGCAAGCGCGACACTGTGTCACGCTGCACCCCCGGCCCTTGCTCAGTGTAGACGACGTTGCTGTATCTATTCGAGTTGAAGGAGGCCATGTCCCATGCCACCTGGTCAACCATGCAGACGCGCCGCCATACATCCATCGCCCGACATTTCATGGGTACTCCACTACTAGGTGCTAGCACCGACTTCCTGATTATCTATCGCAAGCTTTGTCAGTACATACTGTACTATACTGACCAGTCTCAGGTCTGACCTCCGATTGCAACCGGCACCTGCCGTCCCCTCGAAACCCATGCCGACCGTTTCGAGCGAGTGTCCCATCGTGTCAATGGCGGCCGTTTCAATGACCCATCCAGATGCAGTGCCGGTAGGTAGGTATGGAGTGTGGACTTGTAGCCTGACAATATCTGCCGTCAGCGCAGGCGCGGCTCAATATGGCCAGCGACGAGGCGCAATGTGACATCAAATTTTGGAAGAGCACAGCTTCCACACGCGTATCATGGTGTAATGGATCGTCCTTGGATCGTATTGGATAGCCCTCAGTCAAAATCGATCGATCGCGACGTTACTGCTGCAGAGGGCTCTGTCGCAGCGCTTGTTCTAGTACACCGTACTGGCACGCAGACTGAGTACAGCGAGAGTAGCTATGTTTGCAAGGTACTTATGCACGCAATCGCAATCGTGGTCGCGAGACCAGATGTCGGGGTTTCCGTTTCCAAGCACGAGACGATGAACGGGCCGAACTCGATCGGCACGCGAAAAGACAGTGGCTGCTCGGAGCAACGTTCGTCCCTGACATGGACATGCGACTATGACATGACAGTATGGGCTCCAGTCGATGAGGACATAGGCTGTACCCATGTACGGTACGGTTTCGGCGCAATTCGCTGCAGAAACTGCGAGGTCCGGCCGTAGACAGGGGGCAATAACGTGAACAGAGCGGGTATGCCTCCCTGGGGTGGAGCCTACAGCACAAGTACCTCGCACATTGTCAGCACATCAATAGTATCACAAGGGGGGGCGGACTATCGACCCCATCACTTACCGAGCGATGCCGTTGTACGTAGGCGGGTGTGTTTATCGTGAGTCTTGAGGCCCATACGCCTACAAGTATCGCCGGCTTACCAACAGCGAGTGGCAGGTCGGCACGGAGCGACTGCACCCGCTGCACGCCAAACCATAGAATTGCGGGAGGGAAGGAATACGACCTAAGCGTCCGGCGAGTGATATTGCTGCGCTGCTCGCATATCGCGCGAGGTGCATCTTACCGGCAGTAGTGCACACACGTCGTGCGACCGGATACCCCACGTAGGATAAGACCTCAGACACATGTCCCCCGCATCATGACATGGCGCGAAATCAGGGATATGAGGGGATGAGTGTTACCACTCAACTTCCCCAGGCTAAGGCAGAAGGAGTAGCGAGATGGTGTTTGATCGGAAGTTCCACCGCATGGCATGAAGTATTGGGGCAGCGAATGTACGAGAACTCACAAATGTACGACCCTAGATGCACGCCGCTACCCACACGGGCCGTTGTTGAAGATCACCACGAGTTGGTGAGCTCTAGCCAGACACGCCGCTACCCACGCCGCTGTTCGAGATCACGAGTTGGTAAGCTCTGGCCAGTCACCCTGGGCGCTGCAGCTCTGCCGAATGCTGCTAGTTGCGAACCATGATGGTCGACGAGGCATCGCGGTGCGCGTATCGAAGTGGTCGAAACGACGGTGCTATCGTCCTCCGGAGCGGGGACAGATGGAAGAGGCTGTTGACAGACAGGCGGGGAAGCAGTGAGTAGCCTCATATGTGATGAGGCCGAACCTTGAGCTTAGGGAAACCGTGGCCACAACATGCCGCAGATCAGAGACGACGCGGCGGAAGAGTCCCGTCGCGAGAAACACGCCCCTACGGAATGCGTCAATTTCGGCAGAGACAAAGCACCAAGGATGCCTACAGCTTCTTCGCGTATCTTCCAAATTCCGAACGCATTCGCATGCGGTTGCGTTGTATTTACGAGAAGCCGGATGTGTTGGGGTAGGGATAACACCGGACTTGAAGTGGTGGGACCACGCTAGCTGCCAGGCCAGTCAGCGGTCCGTCTCCTGGCAGGGAGGGTTAGCTCAGTGCCACACAACCAGACATGCATTTTCTGTGGGTCGCGGAATGTGGACGGGATGTAACCACAGCCTGGACTGCGAGCGAGGCTGGAGGCTCTTGGAAGAACGATGTAGCCCGATTTGGGCGCGGTTGTGGACGTTCCCACGGGCGAGATCGCGAGTCGGACGATCCGACGAGCATGGAGGCTGAGTCAGCGGCAGAGGCGCTCGGAATGAGCCGGCCGGGAGGGGTTGGCGGGGCTCGGAGTCGGAGAGGCAGGAGGCCACAGCCAAACCACAGCCTCACCGCCAGCATTAAGCAGCTCGCCTCGTCCGTGCTGTGTCCAGACAGCATGCCGATCGCTCGCACACTTCAAACAAGCCGATCAATGCTCTCGCCATGCGATCCTACCCCACACCAGTGCCCGGCCAGCGATTTCGTAGGTAGGTGCACTTCATCTAACATCCGCCGAAACATGATTGAATTCTTCGCAGTGCATGGCGAGGTAGGCGTCATGTTCTCGTTCACAGATGGACATCTCACTGCTCGGAAACTCGGTATCACGTATGCCATGCATGCGTACCCGGCGTATAGCCTGTGTAGACCCTCCCAGCGCGCATAGCACTCGAGGGCTCCGTCAGTACGTGATCGGGTGCTCGAGACTGCATGTTACCCCTCCCGGGCCTCCCCATCCCTTCTATGTCCTGATCATCAGCGAGCACACGCCCGGCGATTCCTTCGCTGCGGTGGCTTCTCCTCTTCTTCGCCATCACCGTTGCATTAGAGCCGGCTCTCCACATACGGCGGCATTTACGGCGGGAATGCGGCACGCGCGGCTCAGCAGAAACCTACCGGGCTCTTTCTTCAGGCCACATTGCAACCCAGCGTGCTTCGCCTGATACACCGTGACAGGTTGACGCCGTTTCGCCGGACCCGGAGCGCCATATGTACGTAGCTCCCCTCGGCTGTACACGTCTCGTAAACTTACCGACGCGGTCCTTCATGTTTCTCGAACGTCCATGCATCTCAATGTATAGCCCCGGAGTCAAGTATTCAATAGCGGACACACACGGCCCGGGGCGCAGGGACGAACTGGTGTCGCTGCTGTAAGTTACTGGACATCACATTCTCTCCTGCACTGTCGTCGTACCGCTCACTCAATTATGTTTGCGATTACCACAGAGAATGGACCATGCAGTACTCAGCATCTGAACTCTCACTGCCGCCGCCGGACATAGGCCTAGGATACTGCCAATGCTCCTACCGATGGAACCCCAATGGCGCATTACGCAGTACCACGGACATGCTCTTCTGTGCGTGCATATGGGGATTACGCTCGCTGCTAGTGGGTGGCTGATATTCCGCTTCCGACGGATCAGGAAGACGTGGTATCTCTGTTCCACGCTCAACGACCCCGTATCAACACGACCGCCTGCGCAACCTTGAAACGGAGTCAGTATACGTTATGGAGAGTTGGTAGCCCAGGATTGTGGGGACAACACTCGGACCTATGTTGCAGCGTATTAGTGAGACATTCCGTCAGGATCAGTCATACCTTTCCTCATGTGTCAGGTAATCTCGTCCGAAGTCATGCACTTCACACTGTGACCTACATCTGTTTCACACATGCGACTACCAGGCCTGCTCGCATGATAGTAGCCCATGGCCCTTGGAACTGGCGAATCTGCAGCGACTCCCGTGGATGGTCGCTGACGGGTAACACGGCTGCCCGCCTCAGGGAGTCCCGCGGCGCAGAACCATCACAAGTGCTTCGAGAAGCGAGGCTCGAGACACAGCCCGGACCTTCACTTCATGAATTTCCCTTCCGTCAGGAGTCGGAAGTTCGACGCAGAACAAAGTGACTTCGGCCTCGACGACCATTCCAAAGCACACTGACTGGAAGAGGTTCGTACTCTTTCCGCGTTATCGTGAACGATTGCGTTTGCTTGCTCACGCTTTACAGAGAGTTATCGACGTATCGAGGCCAATCCATGAAACAAGGCCCGCCGACCTCATGACACATCCATCGTTAGTTCCTTCCGTTCCAATACGTGTACACCTGCACCCTTTACCACGGCCTCTACGTAGAAACATATGGAGGGATAGTGCCATGCAAAATCAGCTGCGCTACTGCTCGGCTCGTCCTTCTGGAATGTTATAGAAAATCTTCGTTGACTGCTCACTCCGACGCGTACAACGCCGGGCTCTCGTGGATCTGAACCATCATTCGCGATCACAGCCACATTCCAGTCACCGCTCCCTCTCTCCTTTCGACGCGCGTCCCGCATCATCATGAGTCGTGCAAGCTCGGGGAAATTGTAGACTCAACGCCAGGCAGACCCTAAGGGCTCAGGTATGCACCTGGCCTTTTCTGGCCTGCCCCGCGTTAACTGTTCATGGGCCCCACCACCTCCATCTCACTCATCAACGGACTAGACGAGTTATAGCGCACATACGGCCGCATCGTGGTCTCCCGCCTGGGTCTAATGAACGGCCAGGATCGCGCCGTCAATCTCGATGGTGCCGACAAGGATGGCTGACATGGCACGGCACGGCGCAACACGGTTGTTCCTAAGCAGCTTGATGTCAAGATCCCATGTCGCCACGGTGCTCGAGAGCCGGTGGTGGGGATCATCTCTATTCATCGGGAGCGCTGCGCCTTCTACGCTGCGGGCGTACCTGTGCACTTCGCACTTTGTGAACAGACGAGTGAGTACATCCTTTATAGTTGAACACCGATGCGATGCCATGTTCATATGAGCGTGTAAGCGAGCCTGCCCAGCAGAAGTCGCTAGCGCACCTTCCGCGACGGCGGTTACCATGATGGCTTGTCACGGTAGTGAAGGAGTCAGCTCCGTCGCGGCCTGCGAGCTAGACTCTCTTCCACTGTGTGAGTCTAATCGAGTTCACGAGGTCGTCACCTCGACAGGAACATCGTCAGAGCGGTCATCATTGCCCGGTCTCTTGACATGGCGGAGTTAGACTTCATAATCATATCTGATGGATTCGCCTTTTTCTGAATGCACTTGTCCTACGAAGACCCCGCCTTTATGTCTACTATGGACGGTTCCTTCAGATCGGGACTGTCCTTAGCGTCTCGCGGAGAGCTAGCACAGAGGCGAACAAGGGCTCTGCGTATCGGGTGGTTATCTTCAGATCGCCTCGTGACATAACTGCGATATATTGAGACATGAATGTTGAAGTCCGGATGAAATATGTGCCCATGGAACAGACCGCAGTCTCTCGAGTTCCAAGTGCCTGATCATGACCGGCCCCCGGGCCTCAGCGCCCACATCGCACTTCGCGAACTCGTGCAGCAGGCCTTCATTGTCTTTACGTCGCGATCTCACGTTTATGATACTCCTCCTCATGGTTCGGCGTGAGATCGTTCTGTACATTATCATGGTCCGATCAAAACGACAGCGCCGGGCAACACGACAGTACTTGCTTCCGCTGCCTCACAGTCTGTGGAGTCTCGTGCATCACTCTGTAGGGTGCAGGGTTGTCCTACGAGTCGATAAGACGTACAGTTACTCACGCAGCACCGGCAGCAGTACGGATAGAGTCGAGAAGGATGTCCTTGTAATCGCCACCAGCCTCCCACATCGCAAAGCCCCGCAGCTTCTCTTCTTGATGAATTCGCCCTTTGCGGCAAATGCGGGAGCGTCATCGAAGGAGACCATGACCTCGGACGTTGTGTTATAGACATACGCCTACAAACACGAAGGTTAGATAGTTAGTTCACTCTGGGACAAGATACGATCCTGGGCTCACCGTCTGACTGCACGAATCAAAGCTGTATTCGATGTTTGGAGCGACAGTGCCGTTGGAGGTAAGGAAACCGCTCTCGACAAGGCCCCAGAAGTCGAAGTTACCGCCGGGTCCACTTGCGTTGCCACACTCGTCGGTGCCCGCGGCGTCGTCCCACTTGTCACCAATTGGTTGCTGGTCGGCGTCGAACGCGGGGTAGCTATTGAGCGTGCCGCTCTTGTTGATAGCGACAGAGTTGTTGACGTGGAAAGAATGACCGTAGGATGCAACGCCAAGCACAATCTGGTTCGCAGGCATCCCAGCGGCCGTCCACTGCGCGACGGAGCTTACGGCACTACCCTGCTGGTTGTCTGGGGACGCGCAAGTGTCGTTAAGAGGCGCGTTCGGACCAACAGCCGTGCTCCAGGAGCCCCAGATGTCGTAGTTCATGACTGCGATCCAGTCGAGCTGCTTGGCGAAGCCCGAGACGTCGGCAAGACGATCGCCGTCAGGGCCAACCCATGGGAAGATAGAGGTGGCAGCAGTTAGAATGAGCTTCTTCCCGACAGGGTGAGCGCGGAGTTGCTTGAGGAAGGCGAGGAAATTGGTGGTATCATTCGGGTCTATGGCATTGCAGCCAATACCCTGCGTGCCAGGGTACTCCCAACTGCAAACAATGTCAGTGACCGGTACGTAGAGACCAATGTGAGACGTACTCGAAGTCGATGCCATCGAGGTTGTACTGTGTGGCGAGATCGGTGACTGTCTTCACGAAGGCAGTCCGGTTGGCGGCGCTACCGACGGCAGTCGAGTAGTAGCGAGAGCCGGTCCAACCACCGAGGGACACCAGTGCTTTGACGCCCTAGCAGAATGAATGAGGCGGAGAAGCAGCGGCCAGCCATACGACTCATACATTCTTGTGTGCAGTCTCCACAAACTTGGGCAACACTTCAGGGTTAGAGCCGTTGAGGGACAGAGTGTGCACATCGGGCGTAGTCTCCCTATGTGCCGAGGAAATGCAAGCCCTTCAGGACACCGAGGAGTAAGCACGATATGCAAAGTACTCACGCAAACGAGTACGTCATGTGGGTGTACTTATCCCAACTGACGGTTTCGAGGGGGAAGTCTTCCGAGTGCCAACCGGCATACCACGCAGCAGAAACGAGGGAAGACTTGGAGCCCTTGCCGTGATTTGAGCAGGTCCGAGTGGAAGAGGCAGGTTTTGCCGAGACAAAAGGTAGGGCAAGTAGGGCAAGCGTAATGAGCGAACGCATGGTTGGAATGAAACGAGTCGTCGAAGAACAGCAGGGGAAAGAAGGGAAAGAGGGATGCGGGCGGGGGCGCGCGTGCAGAGACGTGATATGTATATATACTGTTCACGGAAGGGGCATGATGACGACCGGAGTAGGCATAGACAGTGCCCCACACATCAGCACGCTCAAAATCGGCGACCCCGCGGCCTCATTCATTCGTCGAGTACTGCTGTCTGGCTTCGCGGGATCCCTCGAGGCCGCCAACAGATGCTTCTACCATGTGGACACCCGTGGTTCTTGCGCAATCTCTCCAAAAGCACATGACTGTTGGCAGCAGATTAGCAGAGAAGCCAGTAACTGGCGAAGAGCTGCAGGTAGCACGAGCACAGACGCAGCTCATTGTGGACTATGAGTTCGAAAGACGACCCTTGGGAGCAAGTTTGGATGAACGTTCGAGGAGACATGTAACACCGCCATCAACCGCCCGTGTCCGGATCACTACTTACCATCGCCATGTGGCATCAGTGCATCAAGACCGGAGACGTGCGGACCCATCCTACAACTACATATTCTAACGGCACTCCATAGAGCCTCAACAACGCCTCAATATCATGGATGCCTCCTCATACAGGGGTCCTCGACTCGACGAGAGACGGCTTCCGAAAGTCAACAGCTCGCGTGCAGCATGCGTCGTCTCTTCCATTCGATCGAAGCTTGACCCCATGGCGCAGCTGTCTGTAACCTAAAGTTTCTTTCACATCAGCGTGCACATGGTGCGCGTCGACCACTGCGCCATCCGTGTCGATAATCCTACTGGCTTCGGAGCCACGCCGAGCTTGATCGCGTGGGCCGATACGAAATAGCGGCGCATACTAACGTCTGTAATGTAGGCTCCCAGGAAGTCATTGCAGACTTTGTGATCCCTCCCCTGCATACTGCAAGCAAGTGATAATAGACGAAGAAGGGAATCCAATCTAACAAGGAGAACAGAATCCAGCAAAGATGAGAGATACAAGAGGTGAACTAGACCGAGTTCACAGAATCCGGGGCGGCTTCGAAGAGGCTCTCGAACGCCTCACGGGACTGCCCAATAACGCCGAACGCGTCTTGCAACGTTCGTCCCAGGTAATCCAGTTCCTGGATGACCGCCTTCATCGTGAGCGCGTACGCAAAGAAGAGCAGGTGTCGGGACCCCTTGATGTCCCGGTTGCGCACAACGTCGAGTTTTCGGATGGCCTCGACCTGATAGGTCCCCGAGTCATCAGAATTCGCGCAACTACGCAGGAAGAAGCATGCTTACGAGACGTAGACGGGAGTCTTCAGCGGGCGGTAGGTACGGCGGAAGAGGCGACTTGAGCCGGAAAGCCGATGCAAGGACGGAGAAGTACAAGATGACATTTCCGACCATCTCCCGTCTCTGTCTGTTCACAGGAATGATGAAGTCGGTCCTGACAGTCTGCACGTAATCCCGAGTCAGCTGGAGGAAGCTAGACAAGAGCGGGACACGCCTACCGTGTGCCACTCTTCTCGCGAGGTCACGCAGCGCATACTATGGAGCCTATCCAGGATAGACTGAAGACTCGTCAAGATCGACCGATATAGCGCAACGGGGAATGGTCCCTTGAGACGCGGCTCATGCTGCGTCTGCGCAAGCAGCCCTTGCAGTTCGATCAGCTTAATTTGCAGATGTAGCTCCCTGCAACAAACCGGGCCGCAATCAGCCTTAGAACGACTGGCGCACAGTCGGAACATACATGGCCATGAAGTGCTGGATTGACTCGGTCATCGCCGGGTTGACATGTAGCAGATGCGACTCTTCCGTTGGCGATTCTTCTTCCGTGACTACGTGCAAATGGAACTCCTCGTCCGAGAACGAGTTGAACGCCACCAAGCGAGTATAAAGCCAGCCGACGTTCAGGCAGAACCTACGTTCCGTAGACGTTAATCAGCAACAGTCCATCTGGAGGTATATAAAATGAACTCACTCTCCGAGTGCTCGACTGAGCTCCCGTCGAGCTTCCGCAGGCCACCAATAGCGAGAGACTATCGCAGCCCACACAACTCCAATGGTTACGGCGAGCGCTCGCTGGAACGCAATGTCGAATACCGCCACATCCTTCTGGCGAATGTTGTAGCTGAGCCGTACGAGTGCATGAACATAGCCCGCAGGACAAGGCAAGACGACAACGACGCACCAATAGAGACATGTCAGGTTGTACGTCAGTAGGACGAAACGCGCCGACGTCGCATATTGAGGCTTGGCAACGATGTAGTAGAAGCAAGGAATGGAGTAGAAGAATCCGAATATAGACAGAACCCAAGCGTTTTCGGGAAATGATGACCACACCACGAACGCCGTCGCAGCACCAAGCCTGTGATATGCAAGTGGCGATTCAGACCGGGCGGCGAGGTGAAACCGAGCGAGGGCACCTACAATGTTCCCAAAACACGATGCACGCCGAGAAAATTGGTCTGCAGCAAATATGGTCAGTGACAAAATCTGCACTGCTGGTAGGAAGACGGTCTCACAGCACCGATAGTGGGGGATATCACAACAAAGAACTGACAGAGAGATGTTAATCAGCTGTACTCTGGTCTGAAACGCGGAGTATCACATACCGAGATCAACGCCCATTCTCCCCGATACTCTACGAACATCGGGCGCGTGCTCTCGAAAAAGGCAGGGGACGCCAAGAATGCAGTGGCCATACCAGCTTTGATGGCATACTTCATGTCCTGCTGCTTCATCCGAGCGCCAAGGGCCCACAGCGACTGCTTCACCCGGCCAATGAGCGTCAGGTTCTCTCGGGCAGGAGTCTGAATGGTGTTGGGCGCATGCGGCGTGACCTTGGGGAACGAGACGGCCTTGTGCGGCTTGTGCTCTGTGAAGTAGGCGGCTAGTATGACAGCAAAGCATGGTGAACATCAGTAAGCCTGTCAAAGGGCCGGAGCGCCAACGCTATATGGGAAGAGGGCTACATACAGAATCGTTTGCGGATGCTCGCTCCCCGCTTCCCGCGTGTGAGTCGATGGTTGATACGCTCCGGTCTCCATGGGAGACGGAGGAGAGCCCTGAATCGCCCCCAAACGCTGCTGCGTGCGGCATTGGCGCGCTCTATACTGCAGATACGACTCATGGCGTCGACCAGGGAGATCAGTTCCCGAGCATATTCCTGCATAGTGAAGATGAAACTGAATGATCTGGTCAGTCTGACTTGCTCCACCCGCGATGCAGATTCGCCTCACAAGTATGCCAGGAACACGTTCTCGCTCTCGTCGCCCATCAGGACCTGGTTCTCGGACGTCAACGACGCGATCGAAGCCCGGGAGTCGACTCCAGAGACATTGCCGCTCCGGTACATGCGTAGCACTGCGTGGTTGGAGGTGCTTTCGAAGGTGAAGAGTGCACGTTCTATGCTGTCGGCGATCTCAACGAAGTCCGTGGGCTGCATAGACGTGCGATCATTGTCGCTCCGTGGTTGGACGAACGCTTCACGGAGACGTTTCAGGGTTGAGATGCACGTCGTCTGAGTAACATATCAACAAGTGTATGTAGATCGGAACACAGCCAAGGACAACATACCGACAGAGCCTTGAGAGGCGGAGCAAGGTCGTCCACCAGGTCACCGAAAACAGTTGCCGCAGGCCTGGAGCAGCGCGGTCTCCTCGTCGTCCTCAGACGGCTTACCATTCTGCTCCGACACATCCTTGCCTTTCCCGTTGGCCATCGACGAAGATTGATGCTCGGCCGCCCGGTGCTTCAAGATGACCTTGCCCTCCCGGTGTCCCTTGATTAGCTGGTATTGCAAGCTGATACCGCTTCGCAGGCCGTTCAGATGCTGTCCGAGCCGGTTCAGGCTGTCGATTGCGTCCACATACGACTGGCCCGAGCTTCCGCGCAGCTGCGCTCCCTCTCCGACCTTGCCTGGACCACCGAAGAGTCGTTCTGACTGCGCCTCAACTAGACTCTTCTTGAGCGAAGTGAAGGACGCCTGGTGGTTCGTGACGGCGCGCTGCAGTTTGTCCGAGCTGAACCCATGCGGCTCTTCCAATAGGAAGGTCTGCGTGAGCATGCCGAGGAGAGTTGCGAAAGAGTCGAGAGTCAGTGTCATGTTACTTTGCAAAGCCTTTGTTGCGCGCTGAGGCCATAAGAAGAGGCAGACGACATTGGAAACAACCGCGCCGACGAGAACGATGCAGGCGACTTGCATGAGGGTCTGGATTCCGCCTTCTTTGACCACGCTACAGAGACTGTGAACATCAGGAAGCGAGAAGTGCCGAGATACTTACACGACAAAGAGGATAATAGCAGGTCATACTGCAAGCTGTCGGACAAGTCAGCCCAGTTCGCAACAAACCCTTCCGAGTTGGACGTACCGGTGTTGAACGAAGGCTTTGCCATCCAGACTTTCATCCATGCTACGACGGACATGCCGAAACCGATCATGAACAAGACGAGTGCATCCGCAAGCCACTCCCATCCGGGTTGAAGCTCGAAGAACCAGTACACGCTCATGCTGGAGAGAGAGACCAAAGTGGCGAAGACGAGGCCCATCAAGCAGAAGATATCGGCCTCGACCATGCCACCGAGTGTCTTTGCAGGATTGAAGTACACGGCGCTGCATCTTAATCTGAGTACATATATTTCGCACCAAAGACCATACGACGTACACAGTAGCTACCATGTGTCCCTGAAGGCGAGGGAGTGCGCTCTCCGGGATCGTCTCCGGTGATATCGGCGATGAATCCAGACAGATATGGAGAGAATGTGAACAAGGAGCCGATGAAGTACGCAATGGCGCATTTGAGGATATTGCGCTGCACAGTGGTCAACGCGGGTGGTTTGGGGAGAGTGTACCACTTGCGAGGAGGTTCAAGGAATCGGGAAGGAGAGCGCGGGCGTGATGCGGATGAGGCGTCCGATTCGGAATCACTGTAGTCACCATGGGTGGTAGACGTATAGTCCATGGGTGACGAGGCGCGAGGCCCAGGATCGTGGATTGAATGTGTGTGTTCGGTCTCAAAGGGATCGTGCACACCATGCGCGGATGCAGAGCGGTCAAAGTAGGAGGAGGTCGTGGTCTCAGTGAGGGGGCGAGGTGAGCTGTACCTCGGAGTGGAATGGTGTGCAGCAGGAGAGCGGGGGGAGGCAACGTTGCGGAACGCGTCCTCTTCTGCCATAAGCTGGCCAAACACGGTCCACTCATGCTCGGGGGAACGGACGTGCCGAGAGCCACGGGCAAAGCTAGATGCAAGCTCGTGTACACGAGACAGACGATCTCGCGTCTGCGGGGTTTGAGACGCCGTCATGGTAGAGGCGCTGCGTTGAAAGCTGGGTCGAGAGACGTTGCTCGGCAGGGGGCTGGAGGAATCGACGAGGACCGAACGGGATGACGGGACGGCACCTAACTGCTCCGGGGAGCCGACAAAGCCTGAGGGGCTGTCATGCAAATAGGGCTGGCGACTGGAAGCAGGGATAGGCATAGGAGCAGGAGACGAGTGCGAAGACGAGTCCGTGTCCATGGCAGAAGGCTGCGCATGAAGTCCAGTGAGATGCGTTCGCGTCGCGCACACGAGCAGCAGACGCACACACACGCGTCATTTTCCCACGAGCGCGTCTCAGGCATCTCATGCAGACATCTTCCGTACGATACACAGCGGTATGCCCCAACGATCTTGTTGCAAACTGAAGCTCGTCCTCCTCAGAAGGAGTATGAGTCCGCTTGTCCCGAACACCACTCAACTACGAATGCTTTGTCCTTTTCCTCCTCCTCCCTCCGTCCGACCCATGCCCACCATCGCCCAGCGCCTGCATCCTCTCCAACAGCGACCCCGGCCCCCTGCTGCCCGCTCCGTCTCCGGGACCAGGCGACCCTCGACTCACAGCCTTCGCCGCCCCGCGTATGCTGTACCCGCCAACTGGGACCCTGTCCGGCGATTGCTGTCTTGGGCGGCCAAGGGCTGCAGGTGCTGTCGACGAATGGCTCATGGAGGACGCGACAAGGGGACCGAACGAGGACTCGTCGGCCCGCCGCTTCGCAGGGATAGACGGCATCGTCGCAGAGCCAGACAAATCGCTACCGCGACCACTGTCCCGGTCACCCGAGCGGCCTCGTCTGCTCCTTCGTCCCTGTCCCCCGCGGTCCCGCTCGCGTTGCGACTGTTCTCGCTCTCGAGCTGACGATGCCCCGGACGACGTGCCGTTCGCGGGTCCTCCAGCTAGACGACTGAGGAGCGAAGGAACAGGTTTGGCTTCCTCCGCCTTGGGTGACGACGACGCCTGCGCTCCCTTTCCCTTCCCTGCTCCTGTTCCCGGTGGAGGTGCGGCAGCCTTGCCGCCGTTGGGAGTCGAACCTAAGCCCGACATATCGCCTCCGCCACGTCCACCACGTTCCTCCGTTCTTGCTTTCTTCGCCGAACGCGGCGAAGCGTCATCTGCACGAGCAGATCCAGTTGCAGTAGCTGCAGTACTGGCGCCGTTAGTAGATGGTCCAGCAGCAGATGCTGGCGTGGCCGATGTGACGGGAGGAGATCGCGGAGCCTTGCCCTTGAGGTGTGGCGGCGGTTGCCGTTCGCGTTGCCGGTCAGCTCGTGGTCCGCTAGGTGCGCCGGAACTGGATGCCACAGTGGCAGCGGACGGTCGGGGAGGGAGCGTTGCTGGCCGTCCGTACGAGCCGTTCCTCTCGGGGGCTGTCACATCGGCAGAGCCTCGCGAGCCACTGGGTCCACCAGAGGGCATCGCGGTGCCGCTCGGGTCCTCGTGTTTGCGCTTGCTGACGTTCATGACCCTGCGCTGGTCACCCTTGGCAGATGCGCGGTCGCCTGCGGTCCCATTCACAGCGTCGGCATTCCCATTTCCAGTTCGGCTCGCAACCTTGGGTTTCACGTTACCTTTTTGTGCGTCTGCATCGGTCGTGGACGTCTTGCTGGGCGTCGCTGGTGCCGAGCTCTTGACCGGCTCAAGGAGTGACTGCAGAAATCAAAGAAAGGAAGAGGAGATCGTTGGGGATATGCGGGGAGAACGAGAAGTTGCCCATTGCGAACCCTGATCACGCTGTGCACTTGCTCCTGCGCAGCCTTTGTCTCTGTAGATGCATCTTGCGGTGCGGCGAGGAATTCCAAACGACGGAGGACAGAAGTGACAAGATGCGGAATCTGCCAACGGTTGTCACGCTTGCGCTACAAACGGTGCGTCAGCGCAGGATTTTCACACGACAAGAGTATTGATGACTCACACGAACGATACCCTGAACGAGTGTCAAGCACGCGGTCCAAGGCCTGAGCTCATGCGATCTCATATCGCAGAACGTCTGCCAGAGGATCAGTACAGTGCATTCGATCTCCTACAAATGCGACTCACTTCGAGAAGTACGGCGCAAACATCTGGGAATTGTCTCCGTAACGCAGCCTCATCTGCGGCGCTGGGAACTCCTCCTGGGGCCTTCCCGAGGTCAGCGGCAGGTGCCGTAGGCGGCGCCTTCGGGCTCTCTTCGCATGCAACCACAAGTCGAGCAACTTCGCTGATCACGTATGCCTGGTCCTCCTCCATGAGGCGACGTATCACCGCTTTCGGGGTGAGGGACGCATAGTAGAAACGTAGCAGATGCGAGGGGTGAACCAGCCGTTTCTCGACAGCCACAAAGACACGAGGTCCAGATAATAACGAGCGCCTTCCAGGGTCGCGTTGTCTTCTCCAGCTGGCAGATCAGTCTTCAACGTGGCGCGAATCTGGCCAAGGAGAAGGTCGAGTAGTTCTTTGCCTCGTGTAGAATACGACCTGAAGGAAGGCAGGCCGGCGATGATGTCCTTGACGATCGTATCGACCTCCGCAGGGGAGAGTTTCGTAATAGCCTGTCGCCAGTTCTCAGAATTCCAATGATGACACCTGGCGTAGAAGGTTACGTACCTTGAATAGGCCAGGGACGAGAACCTGTTCTGCTGGAGTCCCAGCGGCGTTTGCGTGACGCTCGACCAACGGACGCTTGGCTTCTCCCGCAAGGAAGGCGAGAACAAGGGAACGGAGGCGGTCGCGAATGCTTTGTTCTTCCTCGTCCAGGGGTTCCTCCGGAGGCACAATTTGATCACAAAGGACACCGAGCGTGACGACTGGATCCATATCGAGATGCTGTGTGAGGGCACGCTTGACAAAGGTGACTTCTTCAGGCTCGTCTGCATGTGAACGAGTTAGCCATTGCTCTTGCGCCACCGGTGCGGTAGAGCGGTGGCGGGGTCCTGCGCCGGTCTCGCATGTCTGATGACGATGGCGAGGCTTGGGAAGCGACGGCGGACAGATGAGGATACGGGCGGAAACTCACCGCTTTGCAGCAACTGAACCAGCACGTCGGCATTGCGTTTCACCCACTTGTTCTGCTCTCTGGACACGTCTACAATAGCAGCATATCCTTTGATACGGACCTACAAGGTTCGGTTCATACCGAGCAGTATCGCAGCACGAGGAAGCACGTACATTCGAGACGGGATCCTCGCAGAGGTCATACACGGCATTGATCGCATCGTCCTCCAAGTCGGGAAAATCCTTGATGAACAGCTTGAGGTTGGTGGCAGCGACTATCTTGAGGGACGAGTGTGGGGAATGTGCGAGGTCAATGAGCTTCTTGAGAGTGTCTCGCCGCTGTATGCGCAAGTGCTGATGAGCCTCCAGGTGCGCAGCGGGGACAATTGAGGACTGACCAGAGCGGAGGTTTTCACTGGAGTGCGCTCAGCGCGTCGGAGGAGGTCACGTATGTCCTTCTCCTGTTCTGACAGACTCCGGGAGTCCATCGCGGGCGAAGGGAGAGATGGAGAACAGAGGTGGACGGAGGTTGAGAGAGAGAGGCGGAGGCAGAGGACGCTGTTCCTTGTCCGCGCAGACGCCCACGCCCACCACGCGCCGGAATCGAGTCCGACTCCCAGCGGCCGTCCTCTCATCTCCGCCTCTTCCTCCTCCTCCGCTCTTTCTCGAATGCGCTTGCAGTTCTCGCGGACAGACTTCCAAACCTCGGACGCGTTGGCTCCTACCGCAGCAACAGCCGCAACACACAGCAGGTTGTGAACGCATGCTCACTGCTTCTTCGGTGCCGGTACCCTAATACCAGGACTTGCGGCATCATGACTTGGACCGCGAGAAGCACCAATCGTCTTCTAGTGAATCCTACGGGGTATACCCCGGTATACCTGTACACCGCTTATTGTTCATGCTGCCCATAGTACGTACGCACATATCCTCCGTCCCTGGATAATCCGTTTCTTCTGCCCAGACTTCGCTTCGAATAGGGTGACTGCACCCTACAACGAAGGAAGGCAGATGTCCGCCTACACTCTCCCGTCTATTGCGATAGAGCTGTGGTGAGGATGTACTGAACATCCGCCTTGATACTCGCCAGCATGTCCTTCGTCGTCTTCTCCGGTTGCCATCCAATCGCCCTCGCCCTCCTTCCCCGGCATCGCGCGTTCGTTCCCAGGCTTTCCGACTAACCGCGGACACCGAACAGGCATGGTCAGCCAAACAGCCGTAGCGTTGCAGGAGACAACGGCTGAAGGGAAGCACTCACCCCATCGAAGAACAGGTCCAGCTCCTCCTTGGTGAGTGTCGACGGCTCGTCCGTCTCCGTAATCTGCAGCTCTTTGAGCACCCTCCCAATCTCCTTCGCGACGTCATGCAGCCTGTACTCTCCGTTCTCGCCAAAGTAGTAACCTTCCTTGCCGTGCCCTATCTCCCTGTCTGACAATATAGCATCCCAGATGACCTCGTACAAGTGTACCACTAGAACGAGGCCAGTCAGAATGATGATCTACCCCAGGACGAGCGGGCACTCACCATCGTCAAACTGGATGTGAGGCCGGATGTTCTTGCCCTCACCAACCATTGCTGCACGCTTGCGCTTCAGACTTGCGATGATCAAGGCCGGGATCTGCTGCGACTGTGGATTCATGATTCCTGCATCCACCAGCGGCCCACTCGCGAGGCCATAGACCGTAGATGGAAGGACCAAGTACGCCTTGACGAATCCTGCACCCACATGTCAGTTTCCCTGCAATTCGCAGCTATCAGCGTTGCGTTAGCCACTCGCCTTCCTTGTCGGCGTCGATGACGGTGAGATCGACCTCTCTGTGCGGCTGACTCCGCGGGATTTTCTCGAGCTGCTCAACGTCGTCGTCATAGTAGATCGTATCCGTGGGGAACATGCCAGCCGCGTTATCTACCAAGACACCTGCAGCCAGCATGTTAGCCATCTTTCGATCAATGTCAGTTGCCAGTTGGCCCACCTGTGCCAGACTAACGTGGTGTGAGATACGCCATCTGTGAGTGCGCGAACAGAGAGATACATACCGTGTGGATGAGCGAAGGGACCCTGCCTGTGGCTCTATGTCTCTCCTTCAAGCCGGCGAGGATCGCTTTCGTAGACGACAGATGGTCAGCGTCCGCCTGGGGAGACATGTGTTGTCATTCCAATCATCACAATTCTCAGGTATGATGAAAGTACACACGCATTCTATAACAATATCCGCTTCCTTCGCTAGGTTGGTGAGCACGTCGGTATCGTCAAGAGAGCCGACGACAGGGTGGACGCCGAACGGCTCAAGGTCGCGAGCCTTCTTCGGGTTGCGAACTAGGACAGTGATATGGAAAGTTGCAGATCTTCCGTGTCCAAGGAGGCGATTCAGGACTCCCCCTCCGATGTAACCTGCCATCGCTGCCCGTGAGTATATGCGGAGGTCGTTCTCGTGAAGGAGATGGCACTGACCGGTCACTCCAAGCAGAAGGATGGATGTCTCTGCCCCGTCCTGAGCTGGCGATGGCATGATCACTACTGTGTAGTCTGAGCTGCAGTGCCTGGTAGCGGAGACAAGCTCACTTATTCGCACACGGTCATCCTCTGAGATGACGTCAGTCGAGCCTCGGCAGTGAGATCAGATCGTGAGCACCTCTCGGCGTCAACAAGCAAGGTAGTAAGTAGTATACAATGCACGCCACAGTCCCATCCATCGACATTACGATCACAATACTACTCTAGCCACAATCATGGAGACATGCAAGTACGCACATACAGGTAATCGAACTCAGTGATGCCCCCGACCAACGGCGACCCACCCCTGCGAGCTCTTCAGCCTCTTGACCTGTCTCTGGACCACACCCGGCCCCCCTTCAGCCGCCTCGTGCACTTCTTCCGTCGTGTCTGCCACAATCCGCCTCGAGACCTTGGCAGCTCCTGGCCGTCTCCCGCAGCCCCTCCCCTGGTTGTCCCACTCCACCAGCCAGCGGTTGACATCGTACAGCGTCCTCGATAGCTGCAGGTCGCGCTGCTGCTGCTGGTGTTGCGTGAACACCACACTGTGGCGACCAATCGCTACATTCTCCAGCCACACGAGCGCGTCGAACCTAACCATCCACTCCTCCAAGATGCGCCTCTGCTCCGCGCCCAAGACGCACTCGCGTTTCGGGGAGGCAATGGGCTCGAACGACAGTCCGAGGGTAGGGCGGGCTGACGACGGGTGCTGGCGCTGCTCCACATCCCGTTGAGCACTTCTCTGCGCAAGGATGTAGTCTGTCCTGGCTAACGCATGGTAGAGTTCCGCCGCAAGCTTTGTGAACTGCTCCATGATTCTGCAGCCCAGGTATGGAGTGCCAGGCGAGTATCGCGCCTCCTTCAGGAGGTGCTCCCTGCCTTTTGGCGGTAGACTGTCAAGTGTGGCGTTTGCGAGAGTGTATGGCAGGGCGGGGTACTCGGCATACTGGACGAGTGTGCAGGCATGGGTGTGTGGGTGCGTGTCGGTAGCCATTGTGATGGCCTTCTGAGGTCGGGGCTGATGTGGTACGGAGAGCTATACAGCTGCAATATATGTCAGGCCGAGGTGTTCGGAGAGGAGAGGGTCCAATCAAGGCGTGCTCCTGTGAGCGGGCCTCAAGGCGGGGCGAGCTGGTGTAGAAGCTCTGGGGCGCTACACGTGCTCTTGTCCTAAGGTTTTGTTCTCTACGTGTTGCGAGCGATAGTGGGACGTCGATGCCAACCATGGAAGCACAGATCCATGTCAGAGGGCTGCGGGCGTAGGCAACTATTACCATAGCATGCTGGATCCGAGGGAAGCAGCGCGCTGGTTCTCACAGATGTGGGATTGCGAGGCGACCGGATGCGGGCGGCGTGCACTGCAGACACGTACGTGGCAGCCCTGGAGGGTGCAAGAGAGGCCCGTAAATGATTCATAGGAGCACCGGTGGTGGTCGTGCAGAGCGAGGTGAGTTCCGAGTCGCTGCGTCCATCGCCACAGTTGTCCCGCCCCGGGCCGCGCGTCTGCCACTTGCGTGAAATCGATCTGGAGTCGCGCACGGAGACTTCGCGCACGAGCTCTCGATAGCCTCACCAGCCATGCTCGCTGCCCTCGCCGGCTTCGTCCTCGCCTTCACCGTCGCCCTCCTCCTCGCCTGGTTCGCAAAGTCCGTCCTCGTCCGCGCACCACCCCGCTCCTCCGAGTCCAATCCCTACGGCTCCAGCTCGGGCCTTTCCCTCGACGAGCAGCGCAAGTACCAGGAGCAGATCCTCCGCAAACGCAAACAGCAGCCCGCCCCGGAGCAGTCCAAACAGGAGAAATCCGAGCCAGCATCCGTCATGCAGCCCCCACAGGCAGACCTTGCTCCTCCCAAAGACGACCCGTTCACGCTCGAGCAGCTTAAGGCCTTCGACGGAACAGATCCTAGCAAGCCCATATACGTCGCGATCAAGGGTGCGTCCTCTCCCTTCTCTCTCATCTTGACTGGCATGGTATGAACGCGAACCCCTCCCTAGGCACGGTCTTTGACGTGACGCGCAAGGCCGACACGTACGGCAAGGGCAAGTCCTACAACCTCTTCGCCGGCAAGGACGCGTCCCGTGCCCTTGGCATGTCCAGCCTCAAGCCTGAGGATGCCGTCTCTGACTACAGCACCCTCTCCGAGGGTGACATGAAGACCCTGAACGACTGGTTTGACTTCTTCTCGTACGTGCTCATACGCTCGTCTCTCTCAGAGTCTTATCTACGCTAGTTGCATGGACTAACGCTCGTGCATCCCTCCAGGAAACGATACAACATTGTCGGGAAAGTCATCGACCTACCCCCTCCTGCACCTGCATCCGAGCCAGCCCCCTCTGCGTTGTGACTCGGCTCCTTCGCTGTCTGTTACGTTGAGCCATTGTATCATCAGGCTGGATTATACGCTTCCTGTTATCCCGAGGAACACCGTGGTTGTCCAATGTCAACTGCATTGTTCTGGTACGTATTCTGCTTCACCAAAGAGCTCGAGGAGCTCGAGTGTCGCTTGCCCTGCAGGCAGGGTAGCAATGAGTCAGGGTGACGATGCTCATCTGCTAGGCCCGAGCGAGGCTCTTTGTCCTCTGAACTGGTGCCGCGACCGTTCTGCCTTCAGTCTCTGAGGTAGGGAAGTCCCGTGTACATCGGCGCAAGCCTCAGCGTTGATCCTCAATCACTTCCCCAGCGTGAGCATGACAAACAATGTTGCCTGCGACACAGAGAGCTCGACTGTGTTCGGGGACGAGGATCCGCTCGCCAGCGGCCATGAGCATCTGTCTGCATCGTCCGAGGCCAAGCAGCCGTGCTGACTGAGCCGGTCCAAAGGCGTAGGTCCTAGTGCGTGCAGCGTGGGAAAGGAGGAGCACAGTCTATCGCGTCGGCCTGCGGGCCGTCTGCAACATATCCTTCTCCTCTCCATCCCCTCGTCCTCCTCGTTCTCCTCTTCTTCGTATTGTGTGAACACATACGTCGGACATGAACGCTTCGCCGTCACCACCACCACCGAACCCGCCGGGTTACACCTTCCCGACGCACCGCCTGTCGCGCGTGCTCCGCAACCCGGAGAAGCAGCCCCTCGTCCTCGTCGCCTGCGGCTCCTTCAGCCCCGTCACCTATCTCCACCTCCGCATGTTTGAGATGGCCAAGGACTACGTCCGCCAGAACACCGACTTCGAGATTGTCGGCGGCTATCTCAGCCCAGTGAGCGACCAGTACAAGAAGGCTGGCCTTCTCAGCGCACAGCATCGGTGAGTATCCGTTCCTCAGCATTTCGCCCCTCCACTCCTCGTTCGTTTGCCATTCTATTCGTTACCGTGTTGCATCGATCCCCGGAGGTGAACCATGCGTCGCTGATGAGGTCACGTGAGCTGCCTTGGAACCTCTCGAATTTTGAGCTTTGGTCGTGCAGCTCAGGTTATAAGTTGCGGCGAACATCTAGGGTGACCTTGCGCTCTCGATCTCTAGATCTCTTGTTGGAGCTCCGTGCGTAACTTAAGGATGTTCACGAGGAATGTTTCTGCAGCCTACCGAGTGCGCAGACGGATGGCAAAGGTGGATTTTGTTCGTACCCGCAGCCGTATCGCAGGATGCTCGATCTTCTCATCCTCCTCGCGTTAGTTCCCAGCTGACATACCTTCCGTAGAGTAACCATGTGCAATCTCGCCGCCGAGCAGACCTCGCAATGGCTCATGGTCGACCCCTGGGAAGCCTTCCAGTCGTACCAGCGCACTGCTATCGTGCTTGATCACTTTGACTACGAGATCAACACCCGCCTTGGCGGGATTGCCACCGCCGACGGCGCGGAGAAGAAGCCTGCCCGCATCATGCTCCTCGCCGGGTCCGACCTCATCGCGACGATGAGCGAGCCAGGCGTGTGGTCCGAGCGCGACCTCGACCACATCCTCGGCCGGTACGGCGTCCTCATAATCGAGCGCGCCGGCGCAGACATGGACCAAGCCATCGACAGCCTTGCCCGCTGGCGCCACAACATCCATCTCATCCACCAGCTCGTCCAGAACGACGTGTCGTCGACCAAGGTCCGCCTGTTCCTCCGCCGCGGACTGAGCGTGCGGTACCTCCTCCCCGAACCTGTAGTCGACTACATCGAGGAGCACGGGCTGTACATGGACGATGGCCCGAACACGAGCGCTGCCTCGGGGGCCGTTGCCGCTGAGAAGGAGAAGGGCAAGGAAAAGGAGCCGTCGACGTCGACCGCGGCACGCTAGCCGTAGCACCCGCTTCCTCCCCCTCTCATTCATCTGCATCTGGAGCTTCCGATTTATTTCTATCTATCGCTGGGGTGGGTTGTACGTCCTGCTAGTAGTAACACGGATCTATCGTTTCGTTTTTGCATCCCTTCTTGGGGTCAGCACTACCAGCATCCTGCCGTGCCATGTCCTCGCGAGGTCGACGTGTGGTACCGGGTATAGTCACTTGGCACTGCCCAACTTGGTCCAGCTCGCGAGTCTCGACGCCTCGGCGTACGCACCGAGGTAGTCCGAAAAGGAGTTCGAAGGATCACTTCACAGCGGTGTAGTGACACTGGAGCTTGACCCGCGACGATCGGGACAGAAACGTGCGGAGAAGGTCTTGCCAGTGCGAGCCCCCCGCCCTTCAGAGACCATAGTGAGTAGGTATCCTTTGTCCTCGATGCTGTCGGCTACGAGTTAAGTGGACAATCTCATAGGTTGCTTGACTCTCAGCTTCTGCCTCGTCGTACCCCACAAGAACTTTGAACGTCGTGTCCACAGTAGACGACTCGGGCCCCGGCAAGCGTGTCTCATGGATGGAGCGCAAAAGGACATACTCCAGGAACACAACAAGCACACGGTGCGTCATGTCAGTCCTGCGTCCAGATGGGTAGCCTAAATGCTGATGACTTATGTGCGATTTCTGTCAGGTTTCGAGCTGAACTCTCGACGGGCACCACGACATGTGGAGCATGGCTAGTTACCTCACTTGGCCATTACTGGGCAGTCTGCATAGATGTTATGCAGCAAAGGCTCCCCGCTCCTCACATCAGCGTGTTGATCCTACACCTGCCAGAGCGCGCCATCGTATCACTAGGCCTGTCAGACTCACTGTCATCCTCGAGCCCATTGTCCCACGGCACCTATAGTCCGCCGTTCACGCTGACTCGCCCAAGTCTTCTCCATCACGTCCCTGGCCCTGAGGAGAGACGCCTCCCTCTCACACCCTTCTTCCGCATTCATCGGCACCACTGTCGCCACCGTTGGATACAAGGTTAGCTCCCTCCATTTCCTGCACTCTCTCACCACCGGAGCTCACGCATCCCATGCCCATTAGTCGCCGAGGGATCGTCGATCTATAGCCGGTACCGAGTTCTTCCAAGTCGCGGATACTCTGTCACTTTTGGCCAGCCCACGGTGCGGCTGACATGGGAATGGCATTAATGGATAGTTTCGGCGAATTGCGTACGACGACATACAGGGAATCAGAGGGATACAAGCGAAAGGCCGAGTACCTGGCAATAAAGCCATTACCACAACACTCAAGCATCCAGCAGCGAACGAAGTCGACGCCGGGACGCAAGAACGTTTGATGGAACTGGTGATAGAATTTCTGACGGCCGCCCAGGAGTCCAAAGTCCCTCGAGAATCAGTGGGGGCCTGGACGAGTATCATGTCCTCCGAGAGCCGTGTTCCGAAGTCAGCGAGCCGCCGTCCCAGGCTGCGAATGCGATATTCATACTAGTAGCCACGCAGGAGAAGATACCAGCGTCGCTGGGGTCCTCGTCGAGCTACTACTCCACCTTGTTAGTCTAGATGTCTTGCAAGAGCGCGCTTCTTTGTGCATACTCCGTGGAAGACAGGACAGAGACAGCCATCCTGCGACTGGTTTCAACCGCATCCTTAGCCTCATTGCAGGGTATGATGGCAGTGGCACCTATCGGGGCGTGGGATGAGGAAAGGACAACAGTGCCTCAGACACGTTGTGGCTTTAGATTGGGCAGCGTCTGAATGTGGAAGATGCGTGAATGGCAGAGCGGTGGGCGAGGACACGAAGCAGGTAGCTTCAAGGCTGGTCTTCGATACGATACCCTCATTCTTTGTTCACGGACACTGCTACCACATGTCACGACATCCACGTCGCCACGGTACCGTACGGTGTCCCCGTACCATCTCGACCTCATCAAGATGTCTTCTTGACGTGCGGAAGGCACAATCGGATGTGAACAATACTCCGGCTGAGGCGGAAATCATAGTTACGGAGATTTCAGACGTCTCTCCCCGATTCTGACAAACCACACACCTCAGAGAAGCCGGGCAGTGTAACTGCGCAGACGCGTGGTGGTCAGCGTCGCGCGGACACACGGGTTGAACGCTCTCTGCCGGGCATCACGTCCACAAGAGTGCGTGTGGTGGATGTGGTCGTCCTTGGGCTTCGCCGTGTTCGGAGGCAAGCTACATACGAACCTCATGCGGACGCTTCGACGCCATCGATCACAGTTTGAGGTCCAGAAGAAGCCTGGGCGCGAAACCCAAGTACGTGAGCGCAAGTGCGAGATTAGACTACTCAAGGCTAGGACTTACGAAAGCAGGTCTGCGGACGAGCGGTGAATAGCGAGTTCGCAGCTCTTGGTGTCTTATGCATCCGCTTTAATGCTGCGGCAGCGACACCTACCCGACTCTGCCGCAGTACAATGCAACTGCTGCAGCTCCGAGTCCGTAGCAGCTGGTAAGAGCTGCAGCACGGGAAGCGTTGTATGGCGCGCTATGGAGTTCGTACCGGACTGACCGGAGGATGACGCTGGGTAACATTGAAAGCGTAGGGCCGCTCGAGCGCCGCGTTCCTCATCTATGGAAGACGTGAGTAAACGCATTGCCAGACTGTGCAGATGACGAACGGAGGCGTACCTCGTTGCCTGCGAAGCTCGAGGGCTGTCGTAACCCATTGCAACGCCCGCTTCTCGCATGGATCCCCGTCCAGACTGGCAAATATGTGGCGGTCCCGTGCCACAAGCCTGGTGGTCACTCGCCAGTGCTTGTGTCCTGGGTTGCGATGGACCGCCACCAAGATGGCCCGGAGGTTCTCTGAGCACTGTGCGCGACCACGACCGCAGCGAGAGAGACACAACTGCTGCCGCACGCCATCGCAGAGAAGCTGAGCTTCTGGGTACCTGTCGCTTGCATACCAGGCTAGTTCTCCGTCAGCCGAGCAGCGAGTGCGAGACCTGCTACGTGTTGGTCCTTGTCCATATCCCGAAGGACAGACTCCGAGGGAGAGGCGCGACCGCGACTCGGATGTCGGCTTGGGTTCGTGGCTGCTTGTTTGGGCCTGCTGGGGCCGAGTGTTGGGCAAGCGGGGAGAGGAATATTGGGGGTTGATGCGGCCATTGGACGCGAGAACGCGTGATGTGCCCCGCTCGTCCCTCGGGGTCGGTCCTGCCTGTTTCTGCTCGAGATGGCTTCCTCCATTCCTTCATGGCTTCACGCCCGAGCCGCCTTACTCCCGCCCCGCTGGACACGCGTATCCCAGACGGCGCTGCGGATTTGCGAATGGCCAGCGACGAGCAGGGCGAAGATGTCAGCTAGAGTCTGAAGCGCAGGGCGAATGGAGCGTGGTAGGAAGCACGGACCGGATGCGGACAGAGACAAGCTCGGGGGTGGACAGCCTGGAAAGTGGGACCTCAGGAATGGGCAGGAAGAGGATCGTGGTTCGGGCTCTGTGCTGAGGCCGGGACGCGAGCTGCGGGATTGCAGCCTGAATGAGGAGATGCACGCCTGTGCACGCGGCCCTTACTTAGCGAACACGTTGCACGACTTGCGCAGGGCCGTGGCGTACTTCACGCCCGCCTCCCGGCCTCCGCGTCGTCCTCACGCTGCCCAGCGCTGCCGTTCGCAGCCTCGAGTCCCGCCGCCGCCGCCCGACGCGTCCGAGGGGTGAGTGAGTCGTTCGGAGTGAAGCGCACCGCGTCCGAGGGAGCGTACGCAAAGCCGGATCGAGAGACGCATACCACCGCCACAGGACATACGACCCGATCGTCTACCGCCTCGACGCTTCCTTCCCAAGCGCCGTCTGCTTGTCTCCCTTCCCCCACCATCCCCTCCTGCCCCTCCCCGTCCTCCACCATATCCTCCCTCGCCCTCCCCGTAGCACTGGGTCTCCCGCCCCCCACCACCCCAATACGACCCCATGGACGCCCTCCGTTCTCTCGTGCAGCCCCTCGTCGGCGGCGGAGGCGGCAACTCCATGATTGACGGCATGAAGCTCGTCGTCCTCGGTGGCACCGTCGAGACTGCTCGACGCGTCGCAAGCTCTGGATGGTATGTCCTGCCTTCCCTCTTCCCTCGTCATCCCAGCCAGCTGATCATTGCTCACCGACTCTACATGTACATGACGACGCCCCACTTCCAGGTCACAATTCATAAACTGTGAGCCTCTTTCGCTCGGTCCCGACCTGACCGCACGCTGACTCACCTGCCCCTCAGCTTTCTTCCTCACCGCCCACTTCTCCGAGGAGGACTACCCGTATGATTGGCTCATGCTCTGGCTCTCCCGTCGCCCGGAGTGGCAACGTTCCCGCGAGTTTGAGACCACCACCCGCTCCTCCACACCCGGCTTCGGCTCCCGCGTAGCTGACAACTCGTTCGGTGATGAGGAGGATGAGAGTGACGACGCACCTGGTCGCGTCAAGACGCGCGTCGTCTTCCAGCCTACATCCAACACCACCCACACCATCTACTACCGTGGCCACTGGTTGCGCGTGAAGCGGTGGCGTAAGAATGACACCGGCAGCGAGGTCATCTCAGTGTCCGTCGTGGCGCGCAACAACTCCATCCTCAAGCAGCTCGTCCTCCAGGCCAAGAAGGAGTACGAGGCCGAGGCGGTACACCGCATACAGATCTATTTCGCCGACTCTCACGGCTGCTGGAGATGGACAGATTCCCGCCATAAGCGGCCGATGTCGTCCATCGTCCTAAACCCGGGTGTGAAGGAGATGCTTCTGGCGGACACGAAGGACTTCCTTAAGTCTGAGAAGGTACGTGTGCTGCTCGTCTAGGTTGAACGGGGGTTGCTTCACGCACCTCGGCTGGCTTCTGGCCTCTCCTTCACGTCGGTTTGCCTCTCCAGTGTTGACTTGTTACGTTGCTTTGCAGTGGTATGCGGACCGCGGCATTCCCTTCCGCAGAGGGTATCTGCTGTACGGTGTGCCCGGTTCTGGGAAGAGTTCGCTCATTCACGCCATCGCCGGCGAGCTGATGCTTGACATATACGTCGTATCCCTATCGTCATCGTGGATAAACGACAGCACTCTCACCACGCTGATGGGGCGCGTGCCGGCGCGCTGTATCGTCCTCCTCGAGGATCTTGATGCAGCCTTCACGCGCAGCACGTCGCGAGACGGCAACGCAACAGGTAACCCCGAAGGCAAGTCTGATGAGAAGCCCGCCGAGCAAACCACCAGCACGTCCTCGACTGCGCGCAGCAGGGTGCGCAAGACCGATCAGCTGTCAGATATCAACACTCTTAGCTTGAGCGGACTGCTGAACGCACTAGATGGTGTTGCAGCGTCCGAGGGCCGCTTGTTGTTCGCGTATGTATCTGCTTCACCTCAGCTGCTCCGCCATGCTGACTTGGTTGCCAGAACGACGAACCATCTTGAACGCCTCGACCCTGCGTTGTCACGTCCCGGACGCATGGACGTGTGGATTGAGTTTAAGAACGCGTCCAAGTGGCAAGCTGAGCTACTGTTCCGTAACTTCTTCCCTTCGACAGACGAGGACAATGCGCCGATCGAGGGCGACCTTGACAGCATCGAGCTCCCCATGTGTCCGACGCCGCCGTCCCCGTCTGCGGCCTCGACCTCCGGCTCCACGCTCTTCTCCTCGATCTCGTCCACGTTCTCCTCCGTGCCCACAAGTCCATCGGGATCGTCGACTCCGCTATCGCCGCTTCCCTCGATGCCGGATGGCCTCCCGGCACGGTCTCGCACGAGCTCCACGGCGGGTCTGAGCACCGGCGCGACGAAGGGCAAGGAGCGGACGCGGACGGTGAGCGACGCAGGACTGCTGAACCAGGCGTACCTGCCGCCGCCGGTCGAGGCGGAGATCATGGAGGCGAAGCACTCGGCGAAGCCGTTGGACGGAGCGACGCTGGCGGCACTGGCGAAGAAGTTCGCGGACTCGATCCCGGACGAGGAATTCAGCGTCGCGGCGCTGCAAGGCTGTGAGTGTTCCGGTTGATTCGTACGCTGATCACCTGTCTCCTCCCCCCGATCCCATCCACCTGCCCACTCTCGCCCACATTACGTCGCAAAACTTTTCTCTCCGGGGATGGTGCGTGTGGTGGCTTGCATGACGAGTGTGCTGACCGTGCGTTTCCGGACGGCGATGATTTGCAGATTTGCTGAAGAACAAGTCGCGACCTGAGAGCGCAGCAAACGACGCGAGTGCATGGGTTGTGAGCGAGCGGGCGTTGAGGGAGAAGATGAAGAAGGAGCGGGAGGCGCGCGAGCTCAAGGAGAAGGAGGAGGTCAGTTATCCGATTACTTATCCGATCAACATCGATTATCACCCGTTTCCCCGGCGCTTCCCCCGGCCCGCCCTTGTCTCTCTTGTTCCTCGTCTGATCTGTCGTCCGATGTTGCTGACATTGTTTTCTGTTCCTGCAGCGCGAACAACGTCGGAAGGAGCTGCTGCAGAAGGAGAAGGAGGCCGCGGAGCTCAAGAAGCTGGAGGAGAACGAGGCCGCGCGCAACGCCGCCCAGCAAGCCGCTGCCCTCCTCAGCCAGACAATCCCGATGTCGCTCCCGCCGCTTCCCGTCGCCGGCGCTGAGCAGGTCGTGCAGCAGGTAGCTGTGATCGAGGCCGACAAGGAGAACTCGACCGCTGACGCGTCTGCTGAAGACGACGGCTCGACGGACTCGGAGGACGACGCGTGCGAGGAGCAGCGCTCTGCCGCGGTGTCTGGGACCACCTGGGTCAGTGTCGGCGAGGATGCATCGGCCTGACTACCTGGCACGTCCGGCGTCGTGGTGACGGGAGGGCACGCGGGACCTGCAGCTGGGGACCTGCCGCCTGATGATGTTGGCCACGACGTCGACGCTGCGGAGTGGGTCGAGATCCGCGCTGTCGCAGGCGGGGACAAAGACGGACTGTCCGTGGCAGGCGGGGCAGACGCTGTCAGTGCGAGTGAAGCTGACAGTTGTGCTGCCGCCGTCGTGCGTCCAGTGGTGGATGCAATGGCCCGGCGGCACGCGCATGGGTTTGCAGTGCTGCGAATGTTTCCGCTGATTGAGTTCTATCTGCTTCATGTGCATGTTTTGTTGCAGCTCGCTCTGTTTGGACGTTAGGAGGGATGGTTCGTGCTCTGTGTCCGCCGATGTCTTGTCGGTGGCCGTTACATTAGACCGCATGTCTTGGAGTCGTCGCATACATTGTATCTAGTTGCATTGCTGTAATCTATCAACACTGTCGGACACTGTTCACCAGCTGAGCTGCTCCCGCAGGGAGTGTTTGCGAGGCGGACCCCTGGGAGCGGGCGAGCGAGGCCGGTCGCCAATCAGCGCGGGTGGCGGGTGATGGAAATGGCCGGCTGCCTGGAGACGCCCGGCGCCTGTTTTGCAGTCTGCGCCGCCCGCCGCTGGCCATCTTCGTCCTCTTCCTCTTCCTCTTCCTCTCTCCTCTTCTTCCTCCACCGCCCTCAGGCTCTTAGCCGCCCCACAACCCGCCGCTCTTTTCACTCTCCCCGCCTCATCTCTGCTCACAATGGGTTGTGTCCAGTCCTCCGGCATCGACGATGAGGCCAAGGCCCGTGAGTATTCCAGACACATCACGCCCCTCCACTCCTATCGCCTCCCGCCGCCGTGCACGCCCGCCCCGTTGACACATCCTCTGTCCACAGGCAATGACGAGATCGAGAACCAGCTCAAGCGGGACCGCATGATGGCGAAGAACGAGATCAAGATGTTGCTTCTTGGTGCTGGAGAGTCGGGCAAGGTTCGTATTCACCCTCCTCCAAAAAACGCGCCCGCTCACCCCGCCCTGCGCGCGCACAGTCCACTGTCCTCAAGCAGATGAAGCTCATCCACCACGGCGGCTACAATGAGCAAGAGCGGGACTCGTACAAGGAGATCATCTATTCCAACACCATCCAGTCTATGCGGTACGTCGCCGTCCCTTTCCCCTCTTTTCCTCCGCTGACATCTTCACGCGCCGCCCAGTGCCATCCTGGACGCGATGCCGCACCTCGACATCCAACTCTCGCCCCAAAACGACGCGAGGCGCAACATCATCCTCTCTCTGCCTGGCCAGATCGAGGGCGACATCATGCCGCGCGACGTTGCCGATGCCATCCGTGGTCTCTGGAGGGACCCCGGCGTGAAGGAGGCCGTTGCTCGCTCCCGCGAGTTCCAGCTCAACGACTCCGCCGTCTACTACTTCAACTCCATCGACCGCATGGCCGCCCCCAACTACATGCCCACCGATCAGGACATCCTCCGCTCCCGTGTCAAGACAACGGGTATCACTGAGACGACCTTCAAGGTCGGCGAGCTCACCTACAAGCTCTTCGACGTCGGTGGTCAGCGGTCGGAACGTAAGAAGTGGATCCACTGTTTTGAGAATGTCACTGCCCTGGTCTTCCTCGTCTCCCTGAGCGAGTATGACCAGATGCTGTATGAGGATGAGAGCGTGGTACGTCTCCTCTCCCGTCGCTTGTCAATCATACCCGTCTTCATACTTCCATCACCCATCATAGAACCGTATGCAAGAGGCCCTCACCCTCTTCGACTCGATATGCAACTCAAGATGGTTCGTGAAGACGTCAATCGTAAGTGTCCCACCCACGTCACTGGAAGGGCTCCCTGGCCTATCTCCGGCGCCCGGCGTATAACTGGGATGACTAACTTTCCGCCTACCCTACAGATCCTGTTCCTCAACAAGATCGACCTGTTCGCGGAGAAGCTGCCACGGTCACCACTTGGCGACTACTTCCCCGACTACAACGGCGGCGATGACTACGACGCAGCATGCAACTATCTGCTTCACCGATTCGTGTCGCTCAACCAGAGCGCTGCGACCAAGCAGATCTATGCGCACTACACCTGCGCAACAGATACCCAGCAAATCAAGTGTACGTGCTGTCAAACCGTCTCCCAGTCGTGACCAAGCGCTGATCTTTTGTTCTGATGTTTGATCTGCCCTCGTGCCACTCGCACGTCCTGTCCACCCGCTACGCATGTCGCCACCTTTGGCATTGCCTGTGCATGCAACTGCGCTGCGCTGTTGACCCGCTGCGTCGTTCTCCGACTACCCGTCGGATCTTCTTCGGCGCGTCCCAACAGTCGTCTTGAGCGCTATCCAGGATATCCTCTTGCAGCTGCACCTCCGGGAATGCGGTCTCCTGTAGTTCGGTGGAGGTTGCATGTCGGGTTGCGGGGATGATATCTTGCGCATATGCTGCGTCTCCCCTCCTGACTGCCGTCGTTTCTTCTCACTCTCATCCTCTATATCTCTCTCGCATCTGCATTCTCTCTTGTCATGTGTTCCATCAGCTTGTCCCGGTGCCCACGACCTCATCATGATCCCCCTCGCCTCGCCCATGCGCGATATGGTGGTGACGCGCTCCGCCGGGCACCGCACCCACCACCGCATACTGTACATAGTTGGAAAATGTTTCGCGCCCAACCCGCCCAGCATGGTACCCCCACGTCGCTCCTTCCATGCCCCCACATGCCGCTGTGAACTCGGGCACTCCCGTCCGCCAGCTCACCGCTGCATTACTTCCGCGATTGATGACGCCTAATCCGTTCACATGCACTTCTTCTGTTCACGTATCTTTCCCCTTCTGACATTCTCGTGGTTGTGCTCATGTCTGGATGTGTCGGGATCGCTTTGTTTTCTGTAATGACCTACGTAGCCCTTCACCCCCTTATTAGTTCTGTTTATCCTCTTCTCTCTCTCCCGCCCATTGAGCATCTTGCCGTTGTGTCTCTTTAGTTAGGTTGCTCCCCTCTCTACCTCTCTCTCTCCCTTCTTCTGGCATACACGGCGCCCCCCTTGATCGACTACTATACAGCCAAAGTACGTACGTACCAGTACATTCTGTGTCTCCATCCAATGCACATGGAGCCTCAGGCTGGGTGATCCGCTCAATCTTCACCCCGCTTGCAACGAACCCTCGCTCGCGGCTCATCTGACACATGCAGTCCGCACTGGATCGTTGCTCCGGCCAACGGTGAGTGCAAATCATATATACTCTGATCAGCTTCCGCTGAACTTCGAACGCTGAACGCTCAACGTTGAACTCTGAACATTGCGTGACGTCCCGCGCGAGCCGCCATGCGAAATACTAACCAGCCAACATCCACTAACTTCGAGCAGATGACAACTCCCCATTTGGCAGTACGGGTGCACCGGCGAGCTGCGACGTACCGGTGTCAGTTGCAATGCAACGTCGAACCTACCTGAATGTATGCATCGTACGATACGTACGCACGCATGCCTAACCGCGCGGCCTCCGTCGCAACGTCCAGACGTCTAGCGGCAGAAGCAGAAGCCCATCTACATATCCCGCGTGCGCCAGAGCAAGCGCAAGTCCGAGTCATCTCCGCCGCCGCTGGACGTCATGAACTTACGTTGAACGTGCAGGGTTCGTCTTTCTTCCCTTCCTTCCTTCCACTGCCAGCTGCTGCTGCGCCGTCGACCGCTCAATGACTGATGATTGCCGGCTTCGACCTCTAGAACCACGTCGGAGAGACGCTGCAGCTGTCTTGCAAGCTCAGAGTCAACATGCCGCGATACATGCTACATAGACCGTACGCCTTCGATCCATCTCCGGTGGTGCTTCTGCACCCTCCCGATCGCGATATTGGAAGGAAGTCCCTGGGGTCTCCTTCGGCACGGTGAAAGGTATAGGCCCGATCAGCCTTTCCCTGATACTTACCAGGAGTACAAAGGTGCTGCTGCCCTTGACTGTGCAACGTTCGTATGTCTCTCGAGATAGAGCAATAGATTTGGTGGGGAAAAAAGTACAAGACGTTGAAGACTCTATCGACACCAGCAGGATTTGAACCTGCGCTCCCAGAGGGAAACAGATAATCGGCAAGATTCGAATCTGTCGCCTTAACCACTCGGCCATAGTGTCTTACAGCTTCAATGTCTGGTTTGCCACATGTCCTGGCAGAGCCGACCTATGTATAATCGTACATTGTCGAACACACTCTTTCATTGAATGTAAGCCAAGCATGCCTCCTTATGAACCTTTCACAGCCGCAATGAATGCCTGTACCCGTGCAGGATCCTTCGCAGATCCATCCTTCAACTCAACCCCACCGCTCACATCCACCGCCCACGGACGGACGGTCTGTAGCACCTCCTGCACGCTGTCCGGAGTCAACCCGCCCGCAAGGATAATCGGGAGCTTCTCCCCGCCTCCAACCTCGCCCTTGTCCACCACCGCCTTCGCAATCTCAAGGTCAACGCGCGTGCCAGTCCCGCCGCTGAGCCCATTCGCACTGCCCTTCGCGACTGCGTCAAGGAGGACGAACTGGTGTGCACCAGGGCGAGTGATGCCAGTGAGCCCATGCCCCTCGCCGTCGATGTGGAAGACGCGGATCGTCGAAACGGGGATGTGCCGCGCCCACTCGATGGGCTCGTGCCCGTGCAGCTGCACGAGGTCGAGCTCCACGTCCTCGACCACCTTGATAATCTTCTCGAGAGGCTGGTTCTGGAAGACCCCAACGACGAGTGGACGTTTCGACGCATCTCGCGTTAGCGTCTCTGTGAGCCGGCGTGCGTGCAGGTTGAGCCACGGCTCGTTCTTGAGCTCGTCCTCCGTCGAGACCTCGACGGCAGCAGGGCGATGAGGTTGTTGAGCACGACGTGAGTGGATAGCAGCCGAGATCTCCCGCGCCCGCTCGAGAGAGACATGTCGCTTGCTCGACGGGACGAACATCAGTCCAATCATGTCCGCGCCAGTCTCCATCGCATGGACCGCCTCCTCGACTGTGCGGATACCACAGATCTTGACAAGCGGCGGGGCGGACTCGACTGCTTTTCCCTTCGCGTCCTCAGCGTCGGGCCAATCGAGCAGCTGGCGGATGAACGCCTTGGTATCCTTCGCACGCATGAGGGCTTCCCCGACAAGGACCGCGTTGATTCCCTGCTCAGTGTAAGTCCGGACGTCCTCGGCGCCCTGGATACCGCTGAGCGCACAGAGCACGACGTCGCGCTCACGGACCATGTCCACGAGGCGGGTCGTCGTCTGCATGTCAACCTGGAAGTCGTGCAGGTTCCTGTTGTTCACGCCGATGACCTTCGCGCCCAGAGCGAGAGCCGCCTCCATCTCGCGAGCATTGTTAACCTCCACAAGCGGCTCCATGCCAAGCGAGCGGGAGTATTCGTAGAGTGCGTGCAGCCGCGGGATCGGGAGCATGGCGACGATGAGCAGAACGCTATCCGCACCGTGCAGACGCGCCTCCGCAATCTGGTACTCGTCGAAGATGAAGTCCTTGCGGAGCACCGCCGGGCGATGGGGCAACGAGTCGATCGCTTGCCGGGCGAGGCGCATATCGAGGAGCGTGCCCTTGAACCAGGTCGGCTCGGTCAGCACCGAGATGACAGACGCGCCCGCGAGAGCATACGACAACGCCTGCTGTGCGGCGTTTGCCTTCATCGCAATGGGGCCCTTGGACGGGCTCGCGCGCTTGATCTCCGCCATGAGAGCAGGCTTCTTTGGGGCCTGCTTGAGGCGCGAGACGAACGACACCGCCGGCGGGGCAACGTTCAGATTCAGCAGAGTCTCAAGGTCCTCGGGCGTCGTACCCGGGGTCTGCTTCGCTAGCTCGACGTCCTTGATACGCTGGGCGTAGATCTTCTCGAGGATTGTGGGAATTTTGGCGTTCGATGCACCCGGGGTGGCGTTGCCGCTGGGCACCTTGTCGGCAATGCCCTCAAGGCCAAACGCAGGGAGAGCCTCTTCCGAGACGCGATATGAGGGGTTGAGGTCCCAGGTACCGCCGCGGAGAGCCAGGAAGTTCTTGAGGAGAGTGTCGCCGCCCTCGGATAGGATACTCTCCGGATGATACTGGACTGCTTCCAGGGTGTACTTGCGGTGGCGGACTCCCATGATAACGCCGCTGTCCTGCGTGATAGCGGTGATCGCAAGGTCGGGAGGAAGGGTGCTGGTGCTAGCACTGAGCGAGTGGTACCGGGTGGATTTGATGCCTTGAGGAATATCCTTGAAGCATCCCCGGCCGTCGTGACGGATGGGGCTGACCTTTCCGTGCTTGATCTCGCCGGCATAGCTGCGAAGGAAGACGTGAGCATTGGTGATGCCGAGCAAGACAGGACACGCGAACTAAGGCTAAGATCGACACGGTACGCGGCGTGATCAGACTTCCTTCCGAAAGGAATCGTGCTACTGCGAGTGGCGACCGCGGGCTCGAATGTGGATGCAAAGCCTCTCGGTGGGCACTGCGGGGACCATGGGAGACTCTGCCCTCCGCCCATGAGAGCATGCAAGCGAACAAGCTTTGTAACCGCTCCGCCTCCAAGATATGGCCTCGAAGACACCTGAAGGGGCATATAACGCCTGGATGCGAGGAATGCATGTCCCTGCCGGATTCGACTGTCTCCACAGGAAGCACATGAGCACGACATCACATCTTTCTCGACACGCTGTGTGTCCGACAGGTGCATGGAGTGACCAGAACCTCGGTCAGAGAAACACCGCTGACGCAAAGGACGCACGCCTCCCGGTACGCTGCTCTCCTCTCTCCCGAACCCGCGGCCCAGAGACAGAAAGTTCAGAAGCAAGGTTGTCACCAAAAGGCGGCGGAGATAACCACCAACCCGTGAAGCACGAAAGATCTCTGGCACGCGAGCAAGTCCCGCACAGCAGCAGATCATGTCTCGGTGCGAGCGCGAATAGCGCAGTCCAGTGGAAGCAAGTGCAATATACCAGTCTCTATCCTCCACTCCCTTCGGGACCGCAGTGTCCGCGGCGAAAGAGGTTCCCGCCATGCCGATCGCCCACTCCCGTCTCCCACACCAAGAGCCAGGACCGCAAGGATCCACAGAAGCTAATCAGAGTATAAACTCACCCAATTTGTCCCCCAAACACGTCCACCAGGCACTGCAAGCCCATGCACACGCCCATGATGGGCACCTTGCCCGTGAAGTACTTGATCGCCTCGCGCGAGATGCCCGAGTCGGTCGTCGGATGGCCAGGCCCGGGGGAGATGATGAGTGAGTTGAGCTTGAGGAGCGGGAACGCCGCGGGCGGAATCGCGTCGTTCCGAATGACCGTCACGTCTGCTCCGAGCAGACAGAGCGACTGATAGATGTTCCACGTAAAGGAGTCGAAGTTATCAATGAGCAGCACGTCGAGCGGGCGCGTGAGCTCGAGCGGGAGGACGAGGGCCATCGTTGCTGAATTCGTGGTCTTGAGAAGAGACGGAGGTGTATTGGTGTCGCTGTGTGCTGGCAGATACTAGTAGGTCGCCACCAGCTGAAGAGAGGCGGGGATCGGGACTATGGGGATATGATCTGGGCGAAGACAGATATATGGATGCCGGATGGGGGGGAGGTACCAGCGCGCGGACGGGGGTGAGAAGGCGAGGGGTGGTCGGAGGTCCGAGACGGAGGTGAGGTCGAGGAACAAGCTCGGAGCAGCCTTCTCGTCTCGACTCCGAGTCAGCACTCACACAACTTTTATGACCCTAACCCTATGATCACCTGTGTCTCGCGCAACACAACCCATCGCTCCGAGCAGAATCCAGACCTGCGTATAGCAACTATGTATCACGAAGCTGAAGCTTGAAGAGTAACCTACATGTTCATAAAGTACAAAAAAGACATACCCGCGCCGCAACGGGCTCGGAGCGCCATAGTCATCTCGTCATCCTCACCGGGCAGCAAAGTAAAGACCTTCCACCGCCACGTTCGCCTGCCAGATCCCCACTCTCCTCGCCAACCGCAACACCGCCGGGAGCGGCAGAACCAACACCGCCGATATCGGGAACAGCACAATGAAAAACAGGGTCATAAGTAAGGTGATCCCGGGCTTGATGACCAGGAAATAGAACAACGCCTGGTAGCTCGTCGGGTCTGTGAACATGGCGTACGAGTTCCTGTAGAACGACGTCTCCTGCACGCTCGCGCTCGCAGGGACGCCCGCCTCTATTTGCGCTGGGGTCGGCGCGCGTGTGCGGACGAAGATCGGAAGTGGCGGGCTGGGAAGCGGGTATGCTAGGGGACCGTGGAAGGTCGTCTGCAGCGCGAGCTCGCCGCGCGAGAGGAGTCTCGCCCCGAAGAGATCGATGAAGCAGAAGACGGCACCCAGGGGTAACGCCATGAGCGTGCATGTGCCGACCTGCGATAACGCGAGGCGGGTCAGCATTGCGTCAACGGTGCGCCGGACTGTGCCTGTGCCGCGCAGCAGGCGACAGGAGGCAGCCAGAAGGAGAGAGCACGCACCAGGGTGAAGACAAAGAGGAATATCCACGCGAAAAGCGCGTACGGGAAGTTGACCACAAGGATGTGGAAGAGCGCAGAGTAGTACGCGCTCTTCTTGAGCGGCCGGAAGTACCTCCGCCAGCGCGTCGCGAACGACGGCTGCTGGTGTCTCTGCGTGTGTCGTTGCGTGTATCCCGACAACTCCGCTGCGAATGCCCTCTGTGCTGGATCGTAGTCACGGACAATGGGACTCTGACCAGGGCTCTCAAGCTGGGGCTCTAGCTCTTCGCGTTCCCCACCATCCTCGTCACGGCACTCCGGGTCGACGTCCGTATCGCGTTCCGGCTGGAAAGCTGAGAAGACGGTGTGGGCAAACGAAGGCGCAAGAGATGCTGAGGACCTCAGGGTGCTTGTGAGGGAGAGCGTGCGCCGGCGGCGTATCGCACCAGAAGGACGGGGAGAGTTAGGGTTGGGGCTCAGCAGAGGAGTTGTCTCGGACGCGTCGCCGTCATCCGGTGCGCCGTCCTGAAACGACTGCGAGTGGTGAGATGGAAAGACACCCGATGGAGCGTCGTATTCGTCTGAAGGAGCCTGTGCGTGTGAGTGCTCACTGCTCTCGAGGAGGGCACGCCGTCTCCGATTCTGTCGCGTGCGGCGCCCTGACGGGTAGGGGGGTGGTGGGTCCTCTGGCGGGGTTGTGGACAGAACCAATGCAGTCGCGGCAGGATCCTGCAGGAGCAAGGGACTCGACGAAGGGTCGGTGGAGGACATGGATGGAGGAGAGAAGAGTGGAATAGGTACTATCGCAGCCTTGGCCGAGCCTGGTCGTGGTGGGCTCTGGCCAGCATGAGCGCCTAACCTTCCAGATTGGGCCGCAGTGGCATATCACATTCACTTGGCCACGCCATCGGCAAGCTCCTGCCTGTGTTCCGTATACACTTGGCTCCGTTCAGCTGTCCTTCCAACCTGTTCATCGATGCGCACACCTCAGCGCGGCTCCACGGACGAAGAAACGAAGAGGTTCTGCCGCGGCCACCTCGAGTCTCCTGCCGCAGACGCGATAGAAAGCTACTGGATATTCAGGCACATGTGGCATATGGAGCTTGATCCTTACCCATGCCTGAGGGCACAGGGATTTGAGTCAGGCACAGACGAATGCGAGAGCAAGTTTGAGGGAACGGGGAGCGTGGAGTCTGTAGGGGCAGGATGATTGTGAGTGAGTAGACAGACGCTATTCATCGGATGACTCGTGTATGCAGCAGATCGAGCAGCAATCGAGCAGCATGATCGCAATGTCTACCAACAGCTGTTTATTGCTGGCGTCCAAGGTCCCCGGTTAGAGCGAGTCTACTTACTGTTCTCGACAGTGATAGTCGTGCCTTGCACCGAAGAATAGACCGGACGCGAGAGCAGGCGAGAGCACCATGGACGTCGCGACGTCATGGCATGCGCAATGCACGCTCTCGACAAAGCACATTGATGTCGTCCGCCCGGCTCTGTTCTCGACGTCCTTCGCGCGTTAATGCACTTCACGCACCAAGGTGAATCACAACACAGGAGAGCACCTTTGAGCACTCCTTTACTAGGTGCCCGCGGAGTGCGCACATCCGAAAGCGGCTCCAAGGCGAACATGGCAGTTTCGTGCTGCACGTCGGATTCACGCGATAGATGATATGTAGTCACCAGTGTGGGCTAATCGTCAGGTACGTAATATTGTCTATGGCACTTCAAGTTTGTCTTTGACAACGACACTACGAGCGAGGCGCGGATCACAAGTCTTCTCGTGAGTGGTGTCACCAGACTATTCTATGCGTTACCGTCGAGGATAATCGACGCAGCGTAGCTCAGCTGTACTACTCAGATGACCATCTACCGTCATTCTCCGAAGTTTAATACTCGCGTCGCCTCGACTGCCGGCCCGGCGTCAGGTATAAGCAGCTGAGCTCGAGTGGACTGCCAATACAGAGACTGCTGCTCCAGGTCCACTCTCTCTACCCATGGTCGCGATGCTCACCATCCTAGCATTCCTTTCTCTAGTAGCCCATAGTTTGGGAGCAATCATCGCTCAGCCTGCTTCTTACGCCCTCTGGGCTGCCGACTCCGCCATCGCTCGAGGACAAGGAAACGGCCTGGGTTCTGACGGCGCACCCCTCGTCTCATATGAGCACGGGGAGCTCCAATGGGCTCTGAGGCTCCTGTACGAGAAGACTGGAAACAAGACCTACTTCGACTACATCCAGCAAGGCGTGGATCGCGTGGTCACTTCGAACGGAACCGTCATCGGCGGTTACGGGTGAGTTGTTTTGTTTATGTACCCGAGATATCCCCCTTTTCACACTGACAGACCCGCTCAGCTTTACGACGGATTACCAGCTTGACCCGATTCGAACCGGACCTTCTTTCCTGTACCTGTGGGTCTCCTGTCTGTGTAGTACATCTCCCGAACGGAGTTCACAATCGCCTGCACAGATACAAAGTTACGGGCCAACAGAAGTACAAAACCGCGGCAGACAAGTACAGGCAGCAGCTCGAGACACACCCGAGGACCACGCAAGGCCAGTTCTGGCACAAGCTCCGATATCCCAACCAAGGTGATGTTAACCTTGTCCTTGGGATGAAATCTGACACGACCACAGGCTGGCTAGACGGAATCTACATGGGCGACGTGTTCTACGCCCAATATACACATGACTTCCAAGCATGGAACAAGTCGGCATGGGGTAAGTGCACGCAGACCTCACCTTTCTGCATGTGTCTCTAATGTACCTCGCCAGACGACATCCAAGCGCAGTTCACGCTCATGTACCAAAACACGCTCCAAAACGCAACCTCTCCGCCCCACTTGCTCTACCACGGCTACGACCACTCGCACACCGCCGGCTGGGCATCCCCCGACCGAGGACACTCCCCCGAAGTATGGGACCGGGCCCTCGGGTGGTACATGATGGCGCTCGTCGACACGCTGGACATCTTCCCACCTTCACATCCCGGACACAACGCGCTGCTCTCCATCCTGCGCACCCTCGCCCCCAGAGTCAGCGACGCCGCCGACCCCGCGAGCGGCGTCTGGTGGCTCGTGATCACCCAGCCCGGGCGGACGGGGAACTACTTCGAGAGCTCTGGGACGGCGATGTTCGTGTATGCGCTCCTGAAGGGCGTACGAAGGGGCTACCTCCGCGATGACGGGTTCGTGAGCGCGATGAAGAAGGCGTACGGGTACATGACGAAGAACTGGGTGGTGGCGAACGCGGACGGGACCATGAGCTGGCTTAACACTGTACAGGTATGTGACACTCGTAATGGACTGCGTATCCAAGTTCACTTCGACGACGGCCGTTCGTTCACAGGTCGGAAGCTTGGATGGGAACGGAACGTTCGAGGTAAGCAAGACTCGCCAGTCTGGCGACTCGCTATGCTGACCACTCATCGGATGCACAGTACTACATCAGCGTCCCGACGGACGTCAACGACCTCAAAGGTTTGGCTGCCTTCACTCTCAGTAGCATCGAGTACGAGAGTTTGTAACGGGGGCCGGGCTTAATAGCATGCAACATGCATCGTGAACCCAAAACCCGCCAGTTATCACTACAGCCCAAAACGAAACGTAAGAAGTGCATGTTTTCTAGCATGACTGAATCACTGCTGCTGCAGGAAGACCGCGGTGTACGCAGGCACGACCAAGTTGCTGTTGGGCGAAACAGTGATCGTCGTCTGCAATGGTATTGAGCTCAGTCAGCATCTTGCACACAGCGTCCGCGTTTATCCTCTACTCACCTGCCACTTGGCGACCCCAGCCGCACCACCAAAGTGCCGCAAAAAGTACGTGCCGGCGGGGACATTCGAGATGGCGAGGTTCACGGGAACGACGTCCTTGTTCACGATGACCAGCGAGGGCTTCTTCCCGTCGCTCGTGCTCGCGTACACCCCCAGCACGTCCTCGTCCCGGTTCGCCATGTTGACCTGCACGCTCTTGCTCCCGAAGTGAGTCCCGTTTCTGCATTTGCCGAATGTCACTCCATCAGCTTCGTGACCACAGCCTCAGCGAGCCTCTCGAACGCACCCTCTGAACAGCCAGAACGCCAGCCCAACGGGGCCCTTCTCGTCCGGCGTCGCCCAGTACGTGGCCGCATCCACACCCTCCCGCCCATAGATCCCCAGCTGGTCGACCGTGACGAGCCCCCCAGTGATGTCGGTGTCCGCGGTGGAGCTCCACTCGGAAATCGAGAGCTTCGTGCCAGGGAAGTGCTGCGCGATGAGCTGCTTCATGCGCGGGATGAGCCATACCTGGTTCGGGCTCGGCTCGTTCCACTGGGCCGGCACGGACGTGCCGATGTAGGACTCGTCGGTGTACTCCGGGTCTGCGAGAAAGAAAGCAAGAAAGGAAGAAAGGCGGTAGACATGAGCATGCATACTAAGGTAGGCATCAGAAGGAGGAGAAGGAAACGCGCACCCCACAACGACCTCGTCATTCTGAGCCTGAGAGCCTTCGCAGCAGCATCGTTCGCGCTGGTGTCCGCGGCGTAGTAGTAGTGGATATCGAGGTAGTCGAGGAGACGCTTGCCTGCCTTGGTCGACGCCGTCTGCATCTGCGCCAGGAACCAAGGGAGGAAATCCTGGTTGTTGTGCGCGGCGTTGTCCGTGTAGCCGATGCTGCTCGTCCAGTCTGACAGTGTATATACGCGGGTCAGCACGAGCTCACAGCAGGACGGGAGGAAATCTCACAGAACCACCAAGCACAGGTGGACGGCGCGGCAACCTGGACATCGGGGAGGACGCTCTTCGCCATGGTCGCAGTGTTGACGACACGCTGGAGTTCCTCGTCAAAGCCCATCGGGTCGGGGTGCATGTCTTGATGCGTGTTCGAGGCGATTTCGATCTCATTGTCGACTGTACCCGTTTAATAAGTCACACTACAAGAGGCGCACTGAACGCGAAGACTGACCGGTCACGATGTCGGGCTTGTGGGTCAGACTGGAGAGCCACTGGGCGGCGAGCGACGTGTTCCATGCTTCGTAGACATTGGTCTGCGGCAAGGGCGCGACCCAAGAGCCGTTCGGGAACTGGCCGTTGCCGGCGTCTCCGTTGTACGGGTCAAACGCAGCCTGGTCTGGACGATAGACGTGGTATCAGGAGGTAGCACAAGTCGAAAGACACAGTAGGACATACCAGGGTAGACAGACTTGGGGTAGGAGTACGAGCTCGAATCCTTCGAGACCCAGTCCAAGCTACAGGATGAGATACCGTCAGACCTAACGTCTATGCAGGTGACAGCCAAGCAAGCTCACGCAGGGATAGTGAGCATACTCTTGCTCTGCGCACCCGAGACCCAGCCCATCCAAGCATCCGCGTCAGGCGGGTCGGCGACACGATTCTCAAAGTACCAATCGTTGCCCGCGTTGGTGAACTGCCCGAAGGGGTTGTACGCTGTCACCGCATTGCCACCCCAGCGGCTGACCGTCACGCCCAGCAACTCGATGTAGCTCGCGTCCGTGGGGAAGTTGACGCCGTAGATGTCGCTCGAGATGTTCTTCACGTTGGCGATGTTGATCGTACCGTACTTGAGCGCAGGGATGGTGTGCGAGAACGTGTTGTTCGCGCCGGCGCTGATGACCAGAGAGCCAGGGGCGATCGGCTGGGACATGGTGAAGTACGTGATCGTCTTGGCGGGGGTGTCCGCGGGCGAGTACGTCGCGCCCTTCTTGAGAGTCACGGTCGCGTTGTTCAACTTGACGGACACTTGTGAGAAGTCGACGGCGCCCTGGGTTGTGACGGCGATCACGTTGCCAGCGAGAGGCTCCGCGGAGAGGAACTCGGGAGTGACGACGATTTCTGCCCACGAGACCATCGTCAACACTGTCGCATATTCCCTGTAGAAGGTGGCATACCCGTCAAGAGTACGATGTTGGTGACGGAGAACGTCGCGCCATTGCCGCCAGCTTGAAAGTTGATACGGTCCCCTACGACGATACCAATCTGTTAGCAGTTTGACGTCAACAAGGGAAATATTGTCCTTACAGCTATCAGTAGGCAGTACACCGCCGCTCCCGGGCAGGTTGCCAAAGTCGACAGTGATCGTGGTCCACGACGTATTGGTGACGGCAGAGCTCATAGTGGCCAACGGAATGCTCGCGGACGAATCGCTGTCCGTCGACGAGGAGAAGGAGAGCGAGACATCGGGCTGGGCGCCAGAGATGTCGAACCTCAGACCCGCGAAGTTGTTGGCGAAGGCGGTCTCGTCGAAGAGCGAGAGCGCTGCGTAGGAGCCGGCGGTGACCGAGATGGCCTCAACGCCTCCGGGGCCCGAGGTGGAGGCGAAGTCGATGGTAGAGGACCAGGACCAGTTCTCCCAGCCGGAGGCGAGGGCGCCGCTGCCAGGTGCGTAGACGGTCTCATCGGCACCTGCGAGGAGGCCGAGGGCCAGGACAGCAAAGTAGCCCACGAACATAGTGAGTGTTCGACGCTGTGTGTTCCGGACGGGCTGGCTCTTTGAACGTTTCGCAAAGAGCTTGTGAGGCACCTGTCAACGAGTCTCTTCCGCATCTTCGTACCTCTAAGAGCTCACATGACGGCTGGTTCCTCGAGGAGAACTCCGGCTCTCGGCAGGTGGGGGACATTGCCAACCGAGTTTTATCCCAAGAGATTCCGGGCATTGGGCAGACGGGAGGCTGGAGCGCCAGCCAGAGGGTCTGCTGGGCTACAGATTGAACCTGCCGGCATAACAGTACGGCGTGCTGGGTACACTTCGGCGGAACATGATGTGGTGAGAGGGCGGGCGCATGGTCCATGTGGAAGATGCACGCGGAGTCTCAGTTCTATGCACGGTGACTGTCAACAGCCTGATTCATTCACACTGAAAGTCTGGTTACATGTATGCGCTAGAGAAAAGAGAGATGAGGAACTTACCTCAGTCTGTGCACGGCAAAATGTCAAGCTTTCAAGGACTATAGAAAGTGCAGGAGTTGTATATGGCAAGTGTGGGCAATTACGTAAGCGTCAGAGCGGGCCTTCGTGGAAGAAGGCCCGGACCGGCCCGGGCGTACTTCTACTACCAGAACGTCATCTTCACTGCCTTGCACGGGCTAGCGGTTCTGTGTGAGGCTATCGCGAACGACTAGAAGGGAGGATGACTGCAGGTGAGTGGACGGACTTTATTCGCTGGGAAGCGACGATGAACATGACCAGAGTGTTCTACCACAGTGTTCTATTGGCGTGTGCAAGGTCGCCGGGCGGGAGGTGCTCGTGGCAGTCCTGTGGCAGTCTATTCAAACAGCAACGGCGCGGCTGGATGCCTGCTCGAACGCCGCGCCGAACAGAGCCAGTCGTGCCTCGCACGCGAACATAGACGGGTCGCAAGAGGACCTTGGACCACGCGACGTCATTGGCCATGGCGTGCGCAGCTCACGTCGAAGACGATCGTCTTTCCGGTTCTGATCTCGACGCGTACGTCCTTCTGTCCAAGATTCACTTCAGGAAGGCGATGGGCAGAAGAGCTATGGGCGCAGGCGGGATGCAGGCGCCGGGCTAAGGCGTGCGGTACTCGGCCGCGGTCGTCTCCGAGCGACAATCCGCTCGCAAATCCACGGTTTGGTCGGAGTCGCCAGGCCGCGATCCTCCAAGCACGGCGCGAAGACTGCAGATGGACGCAGACTGAGCCGAGGAAGTCAATGCCTCTGTTCGCGTGCTGTCGAGGTATGTCCATCTGCTTTCCTCGAATGCACTCGGCGACTTGGCTCTGCTCACGGGTACGCTGTGCGGCGGGCTTCCAGGTCGCCAGAGACGGCTAGAATTCCGACGAGAGCAGCATGTTCCGCACGCGCAGTCGGGGCTTCGGAGCAGACTAGGCGTTTGAAGAACAAGCACACGTTCTGATAGGAGATGCGCGGAGCCGTGAGGGTTATGAGCCGAGGAAGAGAGAGCGAGGGGGACTGCCCGTTCTGGAGAGCAGAGAGGCGCATCCCGAGAAGTCGAAGACGGGATGGGCGTGCATGATCGCCAGGGGAAGCGTCGCTGGTTACGCGGCGAGCACGCGGGGCAGCCCTGCGCAGCGCGTTCGAGCAGCGGGCGGGGCGAGCACGAGGAGGTCCGGGAGCGTGCGCGGACGGAGCTGCAGCTGCACGGCGGGCGACGCGGGCGGGCGTAGAGAAGAAGGGTGGAAGGAGAGAAGGATCGACGATACGGATCTGACGGACGTGACTTGTGACAGGACAGGACGGGGGCCAGCTTCAAGTGGCCTCTCGCTGGCAGGATCCTTCAGCTCGCTCCGGAGATCCTCGTCCCTGCGGCGACTGCGTGGCGCGGTACTCACCCGTCGTGCAGCTGCAGCGCTAGCCACAGCGCGTGTGCCCGGGTGGGTGGGGCTGCGGCCCCGAGGGACACGAGCAAGCATGTGCCGCCCGAGGGCGAGATCGGGAGACTATCGTAGCGCAGAGCTTGTCATCGTTCGGCCTTCGAACCGTGCGCTCGGCAGCGGGAGAGGACCCGCGCGATGTTCTGTGGCACTCGTCCGTTCGCGATGGCCTCCCGCAATGTGCCCTCCCTCCCGTCCTTCGAAGCCCAGGTGATGTCACCGTCCTCCAGTGTGCCCTCCTCGTCTTCCGGCTCGAGTCCGCCCACCCGTCCCGTATAAATACGCTGGCCCTCGTCCACATCCCCATCGCCCTCCTCCCCCTCCTCCCCAGACACGCCCTGCTTCGTCTAACCCACCCAGCTATCCGCGCCCCTTCTTGCAAATCACACTTCCATTTCCTCACATATACTCCATATCACTCCCCCGGATCTCCTCGTGCTCCATTCTCCCAGCTGCCTACATCCTTCTGCACAGCGCCCCACCCACATCGCTCTCTTCTCTCTCTCCAGCCATCATGCCGTCTGCAGACCTCCCAAAGGTTCGCCACCCAGATCACTCGTGCTGCTCTCTCGCCTGCTCACCATACCCAACAGCATGCCCAGGTCCTTGTTATAGGCGGTGGACCCGGCGGAAGCTACACCGCTTCTGTCCTTGCCCGCGAAGGCTTCGACGTCGTCCTCTTCGAGGCTGCCCACTTTCCCAGGTCGGTCTAACCATTCTCTCCTTGTCCCGACGCTGATACGCCTATCTTACCTTCTTGACCCAGATACCACATCGGCGAATCTCTCCTTCCCTCTGTTCGTCATTTCCTCCGCTTCATCGACGCCGAAGAAAAAATCGCCTCCTATGGCTTCGTCCGCAAAGTGAGTACCGGCTCCGGGTGCTCCTCCCGCTCGCGCCCGAGCACGGCCGAGTTAGCTGTGCGAGTGTCGTCCCGCTGCACTTCCTTCGAATTCCCTTCTTGACCTTAGCTCAAGCTCAAGCACTAACCATCTGTCTTCTTAGCCCGGTTCCGCCATCAAGTTCAATCAGTACATGCAGGAAGGATGTGAGACGCGTTCCCAGCTCCTTCTCGCTCTTTTCACCCGATCCGGCAACGTACAGCCGCGATCCCCGCTCGCGACTTACTCCGCGGAGTTCGCGCACGCGACTGCGCTCTTCCTCGCTTCGTCCTCCTCGTAGAGATCCTCATGCTAAACGCCCTCTCCAGACACCGACTTCGTCGCCCTCGGCGCATCCAACAACGCGTGGAATGTCACCCGCTCCGAGTTCGACCACCTGCTCCTCAAGCACGCTGCATCGTGTGGCGCCAAGGTCTACGAGCAGACTCGCGTCACCGACATCACCTTCGATAACACGCCTCCGCCTTCCCCGGTTCGTGCCACTTTCCCGCAAGCACCCTCACGGCCCAGTCTTGGCCATCGCCGGTCAAGCACCGTGGAGTTCGCCGTACCCGGAGCTCAAGATGCCGCCTCTCTCGGTCGCCCTCGCAGCGTCATCTACGAGACCGCATATGGCTCCAAGCGCGAGATCACCTTCGACTACCTCGTCGACGCTAGCGGACGAGCTGGCATCATGAGCACAAAGTGAGCGTCGTTCGGTTTTCGTCCCGGAGCAATTGCTCATCGGACGCGGTCGTAGATACCTGAAGAACCGCAAGTTCAACACCTCGTTGAAGAACGTTGCGGTCTGGGGCTACTGGAAGAACACCGGGATGTACGGGGCCGGTACTTCACGGGAGAACGCTCCCTTCTTCGAGGCGCTCAGTGGTACGTACCTCCTGTGGACGCCTTCCCAGCACTCGCCATCGTCCTTACCAATCCGACCTTGACACCCGTTGGGATCCGCAGACGAGTCCGGATGGGCATGGTTCATTCCGCTGCAAAAGGGCCTGACCTCCGTCGGTATCGTCATGGATCAGAAGCAGCTCGGTATCCGCTCCCGCGCCTCGTCCTCCGCGGGATCCCCTCATCTCAACGGCGGACGCCGCGGCTCCATCTCCGCGCGGACGGCCTCAACGCTCGCGGATCGCTACCTCTCCTTCCTCCAGCTTGCCCCCGGCGTCTCCAGCCTCGTCGGTGACGGGGAACTCGTGAGCATCAAGACCGACGAAGAAGACGACAGCCAGCAAGAGGCCCCGGTGGCCAGAAGCGCTAGCGACTACAGCTACTCCGCCTCGGAGTACGCAGGTGCTGGGTTCCGGATAGTCGGCGACGCGGGATGTGAGCTCCTCACACACTACTGATGAGACGTCTCTTGTCTGACGGTGCTTCCACAGCGTTCATTGACCCGTTCTTCTCGTCAGGCGTACACCTCGCCATGACGGGTGCGCTGTCTGCGGCATCTTCTGTCGCAGCATCTATCCGAGGAGATTGCACGGAGGTGGAGGCGGCGAACTGGCACAGTAGCCGTGTCTCCTTGTCGTATACTAGGTACGCCGCTGCCTCATATGGTAGCTTCTCTGCATGCCTAATAGAACGACCCGCAGGTTCTTGATTGTCGTCCTGAGCGCATACAAGCAGATCAGAGCGCAGTCTAGCAATGTCCTTGCAGATATCGAGGAGAAGACCTTCGACAAGGCGTTCGCCTTCCTCCGGCCAGGCACGTCTTCCCGTGTAGCTCTTCTGCAGCTATCGACTGACACCGCTCTGCAGTCATCCAGGGCGGCGCGGACATGGGCGCACGCCTTTCCGAAGACGAGGTCCAGCGCGCGCTCGACTTCTGCGTCCACCTCTTTGACCCCACGACCCCCGAGCAGCACGAGACCGTCCGCCGCAAGCTCGAGATCGTCACCGGCATGCACATACCCATCCCCCCGTCGCCCGATTCGCCGTCCTCAACCAAGACTGCTTTCGAGCCCGACGTCGCCCGCCTCTTCGACGTGCGCGCGCCCGTCATCGACCCGGCCCAGCTTGAGCGACTTCTCCGTCTGCAACTCAAGGTACAGGACACTCACAGCGTGCCGTCTCCGCCACCGTCTCCGCGTAGCCCGATCACTCCGACGGGTCTCCGCATACCGCCCCCGATCCGGGAAGCTGGCGCAGACCCCCATTCCGAGATCCGGATGGTGCTGGACAAGGTGAACGCACGCCGCGTCATCCATGCCGAGCACGGTAACGGGCTGAACAGCCTGGAAGAAGAGGTGCTTGGAGGCTACGCCCTCCGGCTGAGGAGGGGCGCACTGGGGCTGCAGAAGCGAGACTCTGGCGAGTGCCGCCATGAATGTGATGCTCTATGACAGGATTGCGGAAGTACGCGTATACCCAGGGGTTCAGGTTGTATGATTAGGATGGACAGCATGCCGCTCTCGCTCATCTTCGCTTTCGGTCTTTGTATATAGTGGTATCTCAATGTTGTGGATGGACATGTGTGTACTTCTCTCTCGTTGTCCTTGCAATGCATGAAGTATGCATCAGGCCCGTGTCATCTCTCCGAGCCGCATCGCAGGACGTGTGGCGTCGAACGGTATCGTAATCTAACAGGGGTAACAGTAAAGTAACAACAGCATATAGCGAGCATTGTTCCTCCGGGGGTCCCAGCCCACCTCCCAGGCGTTATCCGCCTAATCCCACTTCACCCTCTTCGCATACTCGCGAATGTTGGAGACGAACGAGTCCTGCACCTCTTCTCCCGCACCCGTCGCCACCTTCAGGATGATCTCGTTGAGGCCTATGGACCCGAGGATGTCGACGTGGTCGCTCGTAGTCCCCCCACCCCGCGGGATCGTCGCGACGGGATTGTGCGGCAGCTGTTCCAAGAGCCTGGTTCAGCGCACAAGGACACTCACCGCGCAAGGCTGCAGAACTGGGAACAACGCGTTGACGCACCTCGACAGTCGTCACCTGTATCCCCGCGGGGTTCCACCGCTCGCGCTTCCACCCCTCCACGCACATCGCGCCCAAGCTCAGCAACCCGACCGTGCCGTCGCCCTCGCCCATCTTCACGCCGTTCACGACGGGCGGGTTCAGCGTCTCGTCCGTGTACTCGGCGTCGATGAACGTCTGGCGCGCGAGCGGCATGTCCAGCGGCGGGCGCGGGGACGTGCAGTTCGCGCCCGTCACGGGGTCGTCTTTCGCGCAGACCGCGTGCGGGTCGTCCGCCTGCACCTCGTCGTATTCGTAGTCGCCTTCGGTGTACCAGTATGAGCGCTGGAGGGGGATGCGACGGCACGTAGAGTCAGCGGCTGGGTGGGGTTGGTGGTAGTGGTCGACGGAGGAACGTACCTCTGTGGCCTTGCCGTGGCCGTAGACACAGAATATCTTCATGGACGGCGCATACGGCAACCTGCGAAGGGTGAATAAGACAGCTTGCATCATGGGTGGAACAGAGGAGCGAAGGTCCTCACTGTATTTCGAGCGGGTTGCTCCACTTCCTGAAGTCGAGGTTGTTCGCCTTGAGCTTCTCCACGTCGCGCTCGATCCCGAACGAGTAGTTGCTCGCCATCATTTTCTGTACGAGTATCCCGCGCGCAAGTGGCCCTGAGCCTGCCTGCCACAAAAAACAAAGATTGCGAGCCTGCACGTACCTGGAACGTATTCGGGGTGCGCTCGAGGATCCATGTGCCAGCGCTCTGGGACGTCATGTTGAACAGGTCAGATTCGCCCTGCAGCGCAGCCGAGTTCCGTCGGAAGGCGATGAGTGCGCCGTGGGTGTGCGTGCTGTTGGTGATGTCGTCCGGTGCAAAGGTTGCATTTCCCCAGACGTCGTCGCCGCCCTAGGTATGGACACATACGTACACGTCAATGACAAGAATTCTCTGGTCGTCGTTCAGAAGTGGAGAAGTTACCTTAATCCACATACTGGCGCCGCCTGCCCAGCTCCGGAAGAGCTTCACCCGCTCTTTGCGCGAGAAGAACCGCTCAAGGACTGCATACACCACGTCAATCGCGCCGTCCGCAACGCAAAGAACAATATAGACTTACCATATGCGCCGGCAGGGTTGATCTGCACGGTATCCTTCATCTCACCAGATAAGAAGGTGGACATGGCTTGGCCTGCGAACATTCAGGCCGACGATAGCAAAACAACCGGCTCGCAGTGCGTACCACGCCCTGCAATTGCAGTCAGCCCTATCGAATGTCGTCGGCAGTCGCAGTGAACAACGCACCAGATGAGTTCCAGCGATCGTGATGAACGCCTCGATGTGGTTCTGGTAAGCACGAACTCAGTAAGGCGGAGCCGTGCAAGCTGTGAGCTGTACCTCGACCCAGTCGGGACCACCTCTTCCGTGCTCAGGGGACTCGACCCATTTGAAGCTACGCAGTAGGTCAATACCACCCAGTCAATAGCTCACACACACGTCGGAACATACAAGTACTGTGTTGAGTGGTCAGCGAAAAAGCCCGGTGGCGTAGTCAAAGGCCTACCAATATCACCTGCGCAATGTCAGCTCGGCGGCCCGCTACGTGATACAGCTGATGGACTCACGGTGCTACCCATCGAATGCGCGGAGAGGACGACTTTGCGTTTTTCCCGAGCGCTGGCGGTTCGGTTCAGTTCCACGAACACATCGCCAGAGTCGACCTAGCCAGGAACATGGAGTGAGACTCACACAAAGCCTTCGATAGTTGCCCGAAGCTTGGAAAAGTAGCCGTCCCGCTCCTCCAAATTGTAGTACGAAAGGCGCCAGTCGTACGGCGCGAGGTGCAGATTGTTCGTGTCATATCCGACCACGGCCAGGTTCTCGACGATCTTGGACCTGAGGAGAGAGAACAAGATAGATTGCATTGTCGAGCTGGATATCACTACGCGTACATGCAGCTCTACAGACAGGAACGCACCACAGCCAGTATCCCTGTATGAAGCTACTTGCAGCGTCGATTCCCTCGGCCGCCCGGACCTTTACGCCCGGCGGGTCGAGGCCAGTCACCGGGTCAAGCATGAGAGCAGCTATCCACTTGTCGCGGTTGAATGTGACCTGCGAGATCATGGAGAAACCGCCCCAGAGTTTCTTCCGGAAGAACGCGCGATAGTCTGGAGAAGTGGACCACGACTCCAGACCCTACGGGACGATGGTGTCAAGCTCAGAGGCGGGAAGCGACGAATGGGTAGCGACGCACCGTGGAGATGACCCCTGGTACTAGTACGACAGGATATTTGGCAGAGAGACCTCTCTCAGCCATGGCCTCACCTACGGTGAACTCAAGCCCATTGTTATTGAGTTTCCACGGTTCCGGTATGTTCTGCCACAGCCTCTGCCATTCCATCTCGACTCGCGAGAAGTCAAGCTGTGGGAGATCGAGGGCAGGAAACTCGGGCACTCGGACTTCGAACTCGTCCATGAGCAGAGCAATATGTGTTTGGAAGTCTTGAAAGTCGTTCGGCTGAATAAACACGAATCCCACCAGCACTCCGACTGTTGTGCGCGCGATGAGTTATGTCTCTCTGTACGAGACTAGTGTACTCACGGAAGAGACCCAGCGGGAATAGAAAGCGACGAGTAGCCCAGAAATGCCGATCATCCTGGAGGAGTATAAGGCGGAACGCAATCCATCGTTGGCTTTCTGGGTGGAGACGGGTAAGCAGAGCACTTGCCTTAGCCTTATGCTTTGGATCCTTCAGCTTCTTGTCGATCTCCTTCTGCTCTGACTGTAGGTCTTGCGTACGTTCGTCATGTTGTGCCTCGGCAATAACGGAGTCAGACTGATTCCTCTTCTTCAAGCGCTGCGTGAGGGTCATGGCAGACAACGCGTGGCAGATGCAGGGAAGAGACGTCGGAGGCACGCCAGACGGAGACAAGCTCAGAGTCGGAGGAGATGGAGGTTGTCTGCCAGCCTGTTGCCACAAAGGCGCGTCCGAATATCTCATGGTCATTCACTACGTAAGCCCTAACCCTACCGCTGGGCGACGGCCCGAACATACCCATCAACACCAACAAGTACAGCGCGCAAGCTAACCCAGGTTCCAGCACCGATAGACCTATATGTAACAAGAAAACCGCGCATCCGAGGGTCCCCTAGAGTCCACTTTCCACGGAGGGGTCGTCAGCATCCCGCCGGGAAGGGCTAAAGCGTACGAACTCACCGCACTTCCAGCAATCGAGCAGATGATGGGGGTCACTTGAGGTCGGAACATGTCAGTTACGGATCCTCATCCCAGACAATAGGTCGACCCACTATTTCCGCTTGATCTCCACAAGCCTCTCGTAGTTCTTTCCCCAGAACGAATCTGCTCGCAATATGACCGTCAGCGCACCGCCTTCGAGATCGAGCGTACTAGGAGACTGACAAGTATGGTCGGGTTCATGTACATCTGCTTCGTTCTGTTCGAATCCGTTAGTCACCTCGGTGATACAGTTCTACTTTGTATGACACACCTGATAAGCCCCAGAGCCGGGAGTGATGGCGCGTAACGGATCGATCGCGTCCGACAGACCTTGCAAAATGGACTGTTTCTCCTGCTTGGTCGTGTTGAAGTTCCATACCCCAGCCAAGGGTATCTATGTATCCCCACTACTGTCAGCTGTACTCGGCCATGAACAATTGGAGTAAGTTCACTCACATGCCAGATAGATCTCCTCCATGCCGGGGTGACGCTTGTCAACCCATCGTCCTTGTAATAGTACGGCGAGACCACAAATATGAGCGGAGCCGCAGACTTCGGCAGTACGATGTCAAGTGTCTCCGCCAGCTCCGTTCGCTTCTCCTCTGTGCTGAAATTGTCCACTGTGACCAGTCTGGAAGACGCGGAAACCGGAAGGCCGACGGGCTTTAGATAACAGTCAGACAGTAGCTAACAGACGATAGACAGCGCAAAACCTGTGACTCACGATTGTTCCGAGCGTCGTGCCGTACATGTTGAGGAATGAGAGGAACGACGGGTGGAAGGACAACGTAAACGTCCCCATCATGACATTTGTCACAAAGTCTTGCAAGGTTGCCATCTCGTTCGCAGCTTGCGTCAGATTGAGGAATGGGTTCGCGAAGATGGCTCCTGTAGTGTGCTGCAGATAACTGGCTCAGAGGACTCCGAACGGGATATAGAAAAAGGACCTCACCGCAATGAATCCTCCCCAGCCTGTCTCCGCGTATCTCACAGCATTTGATGTCATGAACTTGAGCCATCGTGAACGAAGGTCGGCATCCACGTCGCCCAACGTGATTAGCACGCTGCGAAGTAAACCGTCAGTCTTCCAAAGTAAGCGCGGCAGAAGAGAAGGCGCCGTACGCTGGAAACGCTATCCGGGGCAAGGCGAGCGTCGTAACTTCCAACACGACACCGAAGGTACCGCCTCCGCCTCCGCGGAGTGCAAAGTAGAGGTCGGTGTTCTGGCATGCGCTAGCGGTCAAGTAGGCCCCTGTGGGTGTGACTACTTTGAATTGTAGCTATGTCGTGCATGAGGTAAGTTCATTGCACAGTGAGATAGATGACAGACACGCACAGCGCGATCGACCGCCAGTCCGAATGCATTGGCAAATATCCTGCAATCATGGTATGTTGAGATCTATGGGGATTCCCTAATGTGAGACTCTTACCCATGACCCCCTCCCTAAAAGCAAGCTCGGGTTGGAATCATATCAAACGTTGAGGTTGAGAACTTCATACCTGGAGGTAACCTCCGGCCGCACCAAGGGTCAACTCCGCACGACCAGGTAATGTCAAGTTGTTCTTCTCAGCGAAGTTGTACAGTGTCCCCTGAGTCACGCCGGCCTGTTACAGGAGGAGCGATCAGGAGACGGCCTGCCCACCCCAGAGCACTGATACTTACCCCGAAAGTGACTGCCTGTGTCCGGTGGTCCGCCCCACAGCCCGCAGAAATAAAATCAGCATCATAGGATATCTGTTATCGACAAGTAAGCCCTTCAGTGGGCAAGAAGCTAACATTGGATGTACCTGTTGTAATTAATGGGTCTGCGATGCGTGTCATCCTTTCACGGCGCGTAGCATTCACGGGCACGCTTGAAACTCACCCATAGCGCTAGTGAACCAGGGGCACTGCTACGCCCACTGTAGTCGTGCTGTTAAGAGTTATAAGGGAATGATCGCGGACTGAGAGAGGCACGGAGCATACCCCAGTGTTCTTCACGACAAGCGGAACGCCCGTGTGCCTCGAGAATCGGAAGGCAGCCTGAACGTCCGCCGGTTCATGTACGTCGATCTGAATGAGTTGATGAGCCCTGCCTTGCTCGACGGAACGGACTAATGGACTCACATAGTACTTTGGGACACTACCCTGGGCACAGACTCGGGGCGGAGTAGTAGCTGCTGGATTGCTAGCATTGTAGTAATCAAGGAGGCACTGGTCTGACGTCGCCTGACAAGTCTCCCATTGTGTCTGGCAAGCAAGACGATTCAAACAAGATGAATGGGGTTGACCCTGAGCGGGAGTTGGGTTGCTCACGTTCATGTACGAGCCGAATTCGTTGACTCGGAAGGCTGTGAAAAGCGAGAATAAGCTGCACTATCACCTCCTAGACACGATACAGATTCAAACCCGGATCACCGTATCCCGCAATCACCGCAGTGCATATTCCTGCATCATATCGCCCATATACATCCCCGGAGGTCTCCGGAAAACACGAGCGAGCGAAAGGAGAGGCTTCGTGGAGACGACCGTGCACCGTAGCATTCAGTATGTCCCATTGATCCTTCGGGCCATCATGTATAGGCACTCCCGAGCCAGACACTAGGAAGTTGAAGAGCTGACGCCAAAGCCACCGACTCATGTCAAGCAGAAGGAAGATCTCGAAGTTAGTTGGGCACTGCACGGGGATAGTGAGTCTCTTATGTTGAATGCATTCGCACTCCGACGCGGGGAGGCCCTCTTGAGCAACCAGACCCGGTGCGCCCAGGGTAACGCACTAAGTGATCTCCGGCGTAATTTCATGTAGTGTGGACCGAAGAAGACCGTGCGCGGCGCTCCGGCTGAGTTCGCGCGAAGTGGTGAGCTACAGGTGAACGTTTGGCCCTTTACAATTGCCTCCTGTAGATCTCCAATGGTTAGCATCGTTCACGGCACGATTTTACTGGGACTTACAGCATTTCGTGCAGGTTCGTGTTACCTGAACGTACTGCCATCACTGGGGTCCCGGCGCCGCATCCAAATTTAAATTCATGATGGACCACTGTTTCACAAGATTGATAGCTCTGTATCTGACTAGCGAAGTGCTGAGAGATGCAGGTGCATGCTGGAAGCTTGCAGGTTGCCGCAAGCTATAACACTCTAGAAAGCAAAGCATGGACAGGCATGGACCAGGGTGACAACGTAGGATATGTTAGCCGCTCAGCCGCCGTCTTGCTGACGTCATCAGTTTGCCTGATCCATCTGGGGCCAGCGCCTGCGTAGAGAACGCCGCCGCGAGGAACGACTGTCTTCTCTTCACTGCCAGTGTCGTCCCTGCCTCACATAACGTGATGCATGGTCTCCGTACGTGTTGATGCGGGAGACCCTCCAGTACACACTTAGTAGGCATCGCATCTCAAGTCGATCAGTTCGTCCAACCCCGTCCGCACATCGCCGTACTGACATGGTACTTGCTTTGACTTGCTAGTTCTTGCTTAGCATATAGACGTCAACAGTTCAACAAGCATATGTCTGAAAAATGGTGCCAACTGCAATTCTATGACAAGCAGGCGCTCCGACGCTGGCGGTTGTCTGCCAAACCACCGAAAGAGCGCGAGACGACGGCGGAACCATAAGTAGTCACCATGTGCTTGCCAGATGCTGAACAGAAGGGGGGACCTGAACAACCACCCCGCAGGCCACTGTTGCTACTACTAGCGGTCTTACAGAAGCGTAATGATTGAACGGTTCATCTGCAAAGCCTGGACTCGCTGCTGGAGCGCGATCCCCTCGATTGCACTCGCAGCGTCTGAAACGCTTCTCACGGATCCCTCACCACCACCACCACCACCTCTCTCACCAACGGACATCTCAATCACCGGCTGTGCGACAATGTGCCTTCATACGGGACAACCGTGCGCCTTCTCTGGCCGCCGCCACTGCATCTGCGCTCCCCAGTCCCTCCGTCCCGCAGCAACGCGCCCACGATCAGCCAATCCGGGCACAATCCCACAAAACTGTTGACAGCGACATCCGCCGGCAATCGAGGACCCGACTTGCCACTCAGCATGATGCGCCACACCTCTGGCCGTTGTGGGAGATAGTTCCGGTTCCGTGTACTCGGAATGAACCAGTCGCATGGCGGTGAGTGCGCAGGGACGGGACAACTCCCACTGACGTGTTTCGCGCAATGTTCGGAGCTATTTCGGTGCTGGCGCGCTATATACCTGGTCCTCCTCCAATCTTAGCCCTCCCTCAGGTCATCCCTTGACTGAGGCTCCCTGCGCTTGCCTGCCCCCCGCTGCTTGTCTGCTGTTCTTCCGCCATCTATAGTTTTTCCTCGAGCCTTCTTCACTTTGCGCGCTACTTAACCATCAATCATCATGCCGCCTCCCGCCTCGAAGCCGAAGCCGCCACAGAAGCTCGAGTTCACGATGAATAGCCTGCGGAACACGACGCTGGCCACGAACGACGACTCGATGTACTTCGAGATCGTGACGCGCTTCTGGCACCCGAACCTCACCAAGATCAACAAGTTCGACTTCGAGACCCGCGAGCTCGTGACCGTCGCCGAGATTGAAGGCCTGCAGACTCACGCACCCCGCGTCCGCTTCGGTGGCGACAAGGGCCAATGGATGTCGGCGGCGGATTTCCTCAAGGCCGATCCTGAGCATGCGTAAGTACCTCCCCAAGCTTTGCCTCACGAGTATAGGTGCTAATGTCACGGCACATTGATGTCATAAGCAGTGGCGGAACGTTCCAAGCCACCACCGGAGTAGAATATCGGTGGAAGACGCACAGGGGCCGCTTCCAGGTAAGTAGGCAGACGTCTCTGCCCGTACACCGCATTCATCCGAGCTTCTTACGCATGTTCGCTGCAGCTCATCAAGAGCGACGATCCCGAGAAGAAACCCGTAGCCGAGTTTCATCCGCACAGGAGGCACTTCTTCGTGTTCCGGATGGCCAAGCACGCATACTTCGAAGTGCAGCCAATTCCAGAGATTACCGACGCGATTGAGAAGTTCATTGGTATGTGTACGGCCACGATTACAGCAGTGGCTCTCGCTGATTGTGCCATGACTACAGTGAGTTACCTTCTGGTCGAGAGGCGTAGGAGAGACACTCGCATCCGTGTGAAGCTTGAGAGGCACTAAGCCCAATCTCCTGAATTCATTGGTGCAATCATCGCTGGGAATAGTTTCATCCATCATACATATCACTCTCATTCGACCTTTCCTATTAGATACATCCAGGAATGCTTGTAACCCTCGTTCATTCATCCAGTAATGCTTGCGCACGCCTCAGTACTGCCAATCGCTTGGCTGCGCCGATGGCGTCACAGATCAGTATGCACTTCCTTGGGCAGGCAATCCTTGAGGGAAGAACTGCTTAAACATGTCGGGATAGTGCTTCTCTGCGACATCCGGGTGACTCCTGGATTACTTCCGGGTTAGCAACCTCCCACCACCCACCAGACAGAATCCACGACTCACTTCACGCGTCCGATGAGGTTGACGTATCCGGATGGGTATTGGCCGTACTCCGTATAGTTGACCGCTGATGTCACGGCATATGATGAGCACGTTCGGCTACCTGTGATCATGATGCTTGTATACTCACAGTCTGTGGCACCAACTTGCCCGCGCGAATCTTTGAGCTTTAACATTTCTGGCTTGACTGTCACCGCATAGTCAGCCTGAGTACGTTTCTGAGCCCGGAAATAGTACCGCACGCACAGTCCAGTACCAGGTCGCCGATGCACACACCCTGGGCGATGCTCTGAAAGAACGGGATGGAGTACCGAGGGGTGGATCCAGGCGCAGGGGAGAGCACCCGGTGCGACGTCGCGCGGGCGAGACCTTGCGTGACAGTTTCCAATGCTGCGAATGTCCGCCGTCGGTGAGCGTGAGGTACGCTGGGCACGAGAACAGCTGTCATACCTTTGCCCAAGTTAACCACGAACGTGCCCGGGATGGGAGGGGCGTCGATCCATTCCCCGGCAAGATTCTGGACTTGCAGTCCTGGGTGGTCCGAAGCCTGCAGTAACTGCCATGGCAAGGGTGTTAGCGTTACGCATATGTATGTCGTGTTCACAAGTGAGCACGTACGAAGGTGAGGAACCCTCCGTCGAAGTGAGGTCCTACGCCCTGGTCAGACTCCCCCTCTTTGCGAGCTGGGTACTTGACGATCTTCGACCGATGCTGCATGATACCAGGCTTCGGCTTCGTGCCACCGTTGAAGAACGGCGAGAGGGCATCCTCGGATATCTCAAAGGCCTCCGCCATGAGCGAGATGAACTCGTAGCTCAGCTGCTCGACCTGGGTGAGGTACCGGAGATAAGTCTCCTTGAACCCCGGGATGAGCTCCTCAGGTGGCCACTGAGCGGATGGGTAAGCATTCGAAGCAACATCTGCTCAACGCGAACCGAGACTTACCTGCGGCTGTCCCCAGAGCTTCAGATACTCAGGGTCACCCGGCTTCCACTGATTATCGTAGGGAGTCCCGAAATCGAACTGTTCCCTTTGGTCGGTCCTGCCCCTGGTCAACTCTGCGCCGAGCCTCGAGTAACCGAAGAAGTGAGGCGAGTTGACCATGAGGATCTTGTCCTTCTCTTCTTGGGGTAGGTCGAACAACCGAGGGGTGTACTCGATCAGTGCATCCATGTCCTCCCGCGAAACAGGCGGATTAGCGAGGTAGAGGAATCCAACATGAATCAGCGCATGCCGCAGCTGTTCTACGAATTTTGCATGTCCTTCCGCGGTGGACAGAAGCGAGTAGTCCAGAATCGGAATACTAGAGAAAGTGTTCGACGCACTCTCCGGCATGTCTTGCTGTTAGCCTGCCGCTGTTTCTGAAGTTGACTGGTCCAGGATGCGGACGCGGAGAAAGTACTTGAATGCGGGAGGCCGTTTGTAAATCGAGACACTCACATGAGAACCCTCGGGTCTAGTCAGGCCTTCTTAGGGGATGCCCGTTGCAACAAATGACGCGATTGAGGACTAGTCGAGCGAGCGGGTGATCACCACGCTTTGTCATAATTGCGACTCAACCTTGCAGAGGTCCAAGATATAATAGCAGTAGCTCCCCGGTGCCTCTATGCACTACATCTGCAGCCGGCATGAATGTTCGATAGTCCTCGATATGCGGCTGGACTGAGTTACCTTACTGGAGGGCTGATGGTGGTTTGCAGTCAAGAAGCGGACCGGACATCCGGCGGGATATCGGAGTAGAGCTCGACAGCTGCTGTGAGGCCCATCTCTCTTTTGTCACTACCACCATCTCCTGGTCTGCGATTCACATCTACACGAGCAGAAGCAGCTCGAAGACAAGGGTCGAACACTGCCGCTCTCGACTCATATGCGGTATGGTTGGGTCAGGAATAGAGTGAGTTCCGACCACCATCCCATGCTTCAGCTTGTTCCTTTGGCTGTGAATGCGTCTCAGGACACTGGACTCTAAGCTGCAAACGACGCCTGAACCTATCTCTACTGGATGATAGGTTGATAATAGGTCCTGTTGCCGGGTCATGAACGGTAAGTGCCCGGGTAATTCTTGATATATGGTTTCAAGCTCATATCGACCCAGTTTCGACCACTTAGCTCTACGAAAGTGCATATGCCATGGCCTGCACATCAGCCGTTCGGTTGAACGCGACGCCCTGGGTCGTGCTCAGGCTGTCTACCTGCGTGTACCTTCCGGGGTCAGATGCGGGCCGCGGCCACCCGGGATAGACCCTGGGCACAACACCCTGGCAAGGTCCTCGACATCGTCGACCTTGTTCTTGACCACTGCGCAGCACGGGCCCGTGGACCAAGGACGACAGCCTACGGTGTGGCAGCGGACCTAGAGGCCTGGTCGACGTTGTGACGATCATCCCGTGGAACATGCGACCGACGCGCTTCCCTGCTTATCTCTCCAGACCGCTGGACACGTTGCCCAGCAGCCGCGCACCCACGCCTCAGACGTGCGCCGGCCCAAGCCGGACGACGAGGACCGCTGCTTTGTGTCTGTTCCCGCAGGCGATGTCGGTGATGCGAGGTCTTGGATGGGGCTGGGGTTATGGGAAACATCCGCTATGTGGTCCAACTGCTCGCATGTGTTGTGTAGCCCTCATGTGTGTAGAAATACCAGGGCAGACAGAATTCCATCTGAGTTGCAACTCTATCATATTGTGGGGAGTCGCTGCTCGAGGCGCACGGGCCCTCTTTGCCGGGAGCCCGCGCCCGGGGATTGCCGGCCCAAGGGGTTGAACCTTTACTGTCGACCACCAACTCCCTCGCTCGTCCCTCAAGCACCGTCCTCCCGCTTCCCTCCCTGCTGCCCTCCCAGACGCGTCCAACCGACCCAAGAATGAGCAAGAAAGGCGCGAAGACCCAAAACTACCAGCAGTCGTACGAAGTGCGCGACGTCGTCCTTGCCAAAGTGCGGGGCTTCCCCCCATGGCCCGGCATGGTGAGCACATTCTCCACTTCCGGTCGCGTCTCCGCGCGATATGCATCGCGTTTACTCCAGAAGCCTGACTCTCCTTTGCTTGCGCGCGTAGGTTGTCGACCCGGATACCGTCCCTGACGGCGTTGCAAAGGAGCGTCCGAACGCGAAAACGAAAAAGGGCAACTGGTACTGCGTACGGTTCTTCCCTGCGGGTGATTAGTGAGTGCCCTGCACACTACTCGTGCGCGCGAGATGCTGATTGGTCGTGTCCGCGCAAACAGCGCATGGGTAGTGCCCAAGGATATCTCGAGGCTGCAGCAGCACGAGATTGAGGCCTATATCAACGAACCCTTCAAGAAGAACGGCGATCTTCTCAAGGGGTATCGCATTGCGCTCAACCCTTCCGAGTGGGAAGCGGAACGAGACGCTGCGGTCGCCGAGGCACAGGAAGCGGAGGCCAATGCCGAGGTCGACCAGCTCCAGAGTGATGGCGAGGAGGAGGCCGACGATGATGAGGACAAGAAAAAGAAGACGAAGAAGAGGAAGCGTGACTCTGACGCAGCCCCTGCGAAAGCCAAGTCAAAGGCGAAGAAGTCATCCTCAGAGCCGGCTACCAAGCCTCGAGCGACACCTGCGAAAGGCAAGAAGAACGGCCCCAAGTCGAAGGCAGTGGTGGAGTCGGAGGACGAGGGTGCTGCGGATGGTGAGCGTGAAAGTACCAGCAAGCGTACCTCCCCTCCCCCTACGAAGAAGGCCAAGCGCGATAAGGAGGATGAGGATCGTGAGTAATCACCGTTCTGCGCCTCATCAGTCACTTACACCTGGCGACGACAGCCCTCAACAACGACCCGGAAGCCACCAAGGTACGGGAATGGCGGCACAAACTTCAGAAAGCCTTCTTGAACAGCAAAGTCGTTCCGAAGGAGGAGGTGAGCCCTGTTGTATGCTCGTTCGGCATGGATTCTTGTCTTACATCGTACTCAGGAAATGCCCCAACTGGATCAACTATTCTCTACTGTCGAGAACTACCCCAACATGACGATGGAATACCTCCTGGTGAGTGCCGACCGTCCCAAAGGTCCACATCCCGACCATCGTGCAATTTTCCCCGCCCTGCATCGCTGGCAACGCGTGCCCAGTGCGTTCCCGCGGATCGCTTCCCCACATCACCCCTTTGTTGTCATTTTTGGTAATAAGGCTGATGTTTTGCCCGCCATCCGCCTTAGTTCTCGAAGATTGGCAAGGTCATGCGCCATATACACGTTCTCTCCGACGAGAAGGTGCCTCGCGATGACGAGTTCAAGTTCAGGGAGCGGGCCAAGGTGCTCGTCGACAAGTGGCACGACATCGCGAAGACCAACGGCGCCTCTGACTCCGCGAAGCCTGCGACCAACGGCACGCGCAAAGCCGCCGACGCGGAAGAACCCGATGTTAACGGCGCAGAGACGAAGGAAAATGGTACCAAGCCCGAGTCCGACAGCAAGCCCGATGTCAAGCCCGACGCCTCCATGAAGGACGAGGACGCCACGCCTGCTAACGGTGCCGCTGACGAGTCAATGCTCGCGGATGTGACCATGTCGGAAGCCGCATGAGGAGACTACGGTGGGCACCCGCTCTATATCCCCCTCTCCGAAGCATTCCTGCTTGCGTTCAATGCGTTGGACAAGCCCACGTCCATCCGCGTTACCCTTCCGCTTGCCCCCTTCACCCGCCCTGGAGCACAGGCCTCGCTCTCATGCTAATATTGTTGACGGTTGTATGTTTGCCTTGTACCGTATAGTTCCTCTTCCTCTGCTCCCATCGCGAAGTCACTTGTTGAATTGCGTTGTGCCGTCCAGCCGCTTCCGACTTCATATCCCTCCTCCCTTCCTTGACAAGATAGCCGAACTTTACCTAGTATCTGCTGCCGGCCGTCCCTGTCTATCCTGTAGCGAACTCCTACGCGACATAGCGAGCGCGTGGGCAGCCGGCGACGCTCGCGCGACGATGCGTGTAGATATGTATGCGACATAGCTTCTGCTGTCTATGTAGGCATTGCATTGTATGCAGCAAGTACGTTACCATGCGATTGTACATAATCGAAATCAAAGTATGCCCTCGAGAACCGAAACGCAGTGGGGCCGATGGGATGAGTGTTGCCAGGACCATAACCTAGATATGCGAGGGAGGAGGGATTCGTACGTCAACGGCAGCGTGCAAGGAGAGGTGTCCAGTGTATCATATGAGGACTGTAACGAACAGCGAGGTAATAGGGTATCATGACGTGATCTTCGGAGACGCAGCCGAGGGAGCATCCGCCCAAGGCGATTCCTCTCCATCGTAGTAGTTTACCGCCCGCGGTGCGGCGAACAGGAATTGTCCCGGAGCAGACAGAGGTGATGGCACTGGTGATGGGGTAGGAGAAGGCGAGTCTGCGTCAGCAAGTACGGGTGGGTAGATCTGCAGCGTTGTGCTTGGCGGGGTCGCCACCGGCGCAGGATTTCCCGAGGCTGACGGTTCTGGGAGGGAAGAGACGAACGTGTCGGTCGACACACCTTCCGTATGGCCAGCTCTCTTCTCCCCGGGCCGCGCATTCGATGAAGACCCAGGAGTAGTGGTAGGTCCCGGAGTGATTGTCCGCGCAGATTCTGGGACGTCGCCCGGTGGCGGCGTCGGGGTGCTTGGACGCGATTGCGGGGAGGGTATGCCGGACGATGGCGACTTGATACCCACCGCAGACGAGGACGCGCGGTGTCGCGAGCGTACCTGCGCAGCCGAACCGCCCTCCGCTTCCACTTCCACAGCACTTGACCGTGCGCGTGCCGCAGCAGTGTCCCGTTCGAACAGACGGAGGACGTTCTTCAATGCTTCGCCCTGTTCCCGTGCTTCCCGCAAGGCTTCCTCGGTCTCTGCGCGTTTCCGCCGCTCGGTCGCCACCATCTTGTTCGCCTGTACACCAGAGTCGTTGGCAGATGTTGGCGTGTGCTCGCACAGAGACTCACCTCTTCAAACAGGGCTTGTGAGAGCGACTCCAGCTCCGCCTCCAACGCAGTCTTTGCATCGCAAGCAGACTGGTGCGCCTTCCGCTCCGCCTCCAACTGATGCTTCAGATCCTCCAACTCCTTGTCCCAGTCTTTCGGCGGCACCAGCGATGGGAGAGAAGCAGACGTGAGATGAGAGCCGTTCAGAACAGGTGACTGCCCGGCAGACTAGGCGTGGGGAGGACGGGTGGCTGGACGTGGCATTCGCCCCGTTGCCGTTGCCAAAGCGAAAGCGGAAGAAGCGGTTCTCGTTTGACGGCGCCGGCGAGGGCATCGTCGCTGATCGGGGGACAACTGGCGAGTGGTCCGGGGCAGGGAGAAGGCTGCGAGAGCGTTGGGGAGGCGGAGTACTCGGTCGACGTGAGACTGTCCGTGCTGCGCCTGCGATCCGCCTCGGCCTCGGCCTTGAGGTTCTGCTCGCGGGCACTCATGCGCCGCCAGCCGACGTCCTTGGAGTGTCCGGGATCGCGTTTGAGAGCGTCCTCGAGCATCTCGTTGTTGGCGAGCGCCATTTGAAGATTGGACTTTGCCAGGGTGAGCTCTGTCTGGAGGTCCGCCTGTGCCTTGTAGGCCTCCTTGAGCATAGACGTCTAGATCCATGGGATCACGGGTGAGCGAGTACGCGGCGGGCACGGGAGGAGACGGCGGCGTACGAGCTCTTCAATTCGGTTGATCGTCCTGCTGAGAGCATACCTCAAGTCTTCCTCTTGCCCTTGAGAATGCACTCTCCTGATATCCCGCAGCTCATCGTCGACTTCATTGAAGTAAGGAGCCTTGGTTGGCTTCAAGCTGTCGGTGCGCCGCGGAAGGTTACGGTTGGAGGATTGATAGTGCGTCGGGAGCGGCATGTGAATCATATGTCTGGTGTACCTTGACTGGTCGCTTTGCGGGACGTCGCTTCTTTTCCTGGGTTGGCCTTGAATTGGCCTAGCTGAGAGTCGCTCGATGAAAAGGGCGGATGATAGAGCGGAGGAGCGGTGACGAGATGTATGTACGAATCAGTACGATGGGCCCTGATCGACAAGACCGAGAGAGCGGGACTCAGATCACGACAAGGAGGTAGACGAGTAGAAGATGTGCATAAGATGCTGATGGGGTCGCTGGCGAGGAGGACGCAGCACAGCTTGGGGGTGGAAGAGAACAAGGCCGGCGGAGAGCAAGACGTGGCTGGGAGGCTGGAGCTCGGTTCACCAGCCAGGCGCCTCTCTGGCTTGTAGGCTATATACCACGTTCATACCAAACGCTTCCATCTCTCAGTGCAGACATTCCCCATAGTTAGGATCAAGAGTATGACCGCGGACAGTTTGGCGCAACTACTCTGCACGCTGACTGGTCCTCGCCCGACTGATGATGCCGACTCAATATAACAATCTGCCTGAGTGTGATGGATGATATTGTGATGCAGGTATGTTGAGGGCACTGCGACGGAATGCTCATTGCTGCTAAGATGAATTGACTACCTGTGAAGCTGCTGTGCAGTGTCGATGTCTGATTTCAGAGTTTCTGTCCACAAGCTGGCAACAGGGCGAGGCTTCGGTGAGACTGACAAGCATCCCAAACTTCGTGTCGGTTTACAGAACGCTGTTTCCTGTTCCACGCTCGAAGAACATGCTGCCCGAATCTGTGAGTCTATAATGCACCGCAGTACTACGCGAAACAAGGGGAATCCCTGCTTCCGCTGCAGCTGGTCCCAAGTGTAGCGCCACCTTACGAGGAGGTTCAGTGGAAAACTCAGGGAAGTAGTATATGCGCATACCTGGCCACTGACGGAACCACTCCTCCCGCTCGAAAGAGGGAAAACATCCATGTGATAGTTGCATAGCTGTAGCAACCGCTTGAAGAGCTCGTCCGGCTCTCCAGGCGTCACGATATGGTGTCGCAGTACGAGCGACGCGTTGCGCTAAAACATATCCCGTGAGCTATCGAGCTATAGTGTTCATCGCAGTGCATACCTGTCGGCATGATGCGCATAGGACTCGAGCAAATCGAGCGATCTCTTCGACTGATACGCCCATCCACTCCATCGAATGGAGGTCGTCCACGATGACAAGCACTTTCTGGTCCGGGTGCGAGACTAACTTCTGACGGACCGCGTCACATAGGCCTCTAAGAGAGCTCTTCCCTTTTTTCTGCAATGTATGCACATATTCCATGGCGTCGACCGTTGTGACAAGCCCCAAGTCGAGATGAGCGGCGAGGTTCACGTTCTGCAGACACATAACACTATCAGATATGGTAGGCATGTATTTGAGAGCACTAGTCGTACCGATCGTCCGGCTATAGCTTTCCATCGCCCTATGTCTTCGGACACGGAGACGAGGAGAGCTGGAGATTGGTGAGATTCCTTCAGATGGGTAGACAGAAAGCGAAGTAGCAGGAAGTCGGCCGGCGCAAGAAGCTCATCCGTTATAAGGAGGACTTCGCCGGGCAGCGGGAGTGTACTAGGCGGAAACATCGCGCAGCTCAGAAGACGATAGCTATGGTTGGCAGGAAGGAGTCCGATGCAGAGGAGGAATGATGAGTTTCGAAAGAGGAAGGAGAGTTGGGGCTATTGGACAACACGCCCAAACAACCGCTGTGGCTGAGACGGACAAGAGACGGAGGACCGTCACGCTGCAGCGGCTTAAGTTCCCTGCCTCAGACTGTCTCACATCACGAGTGCTTACACTCCTAGACTTCCTGGTATACCTACGGAATCGCTGCCACGGACGTGCTGTTGAAGATTGCTCTCGTCTTCAGAGTATAAACACTCGGCTCCTTGCGCAGTATGTGGCAGATGTCTGAATATCCGCGCGCGAGCTCAAGTATGTCAATGCAGGCCCAGGATGGCCTCCAGCAGCAAGCGTCCTCCAAATCTGACCTCTCTGACGCCCCACCCGAAGCCTACCATCAACGTGGAGGAGTGGGAGTCATTGGCACCCATCGGAGACATAGAGGCGAGAAGCGTGAGCTACGTCCAGTCGGCCGGCGAGAGGTCCACTCTGCCTTGAAGGTGCGTGCATGCTCAGGTTCATGCTCAAGCATCCACTTCATGTACCACGTCAAGTTCAGCGTAGAAGAGTCAAGCTCGTCTTCTCGTCCATCCACTCCCACTGTCCGCGGCAAACTTGGCCAGATATCCCGCCCGTCCACACCCAACATCGCCGCCTCACATCGACACACCGCCGCCCATGCTCTCCATCCCAAGCAACCCATACAGACCCCCCAGCAGTTCTATGACTGGTTCGCGCTCATCGACCGCTCGGTCACCCACAGTCAAGAAGCTCACATACGCGCACACCTCGGCGCCGTGTCCGACCATCTGGAGACATGCGACAGGATAGTCAGCCGGATAGACGAGATTGACAAGGAGGTCGACGACATGCTTCAGGGTTGGCGGTCGGTGGAAGAGAGCGGGAGAAGCTTGAAGGACGCTTGCGAGCAGCTGCTGCAGGAGCGGGTGAGTCGTACCTTTCCGCAACGTGTCCTGAGGCCTCTTTCTGAGATAGAATCGTGTAGGACCGCATACTGGACATGACCGTCGCGATCGACGAGAGGTTGGAGTACTTCCAGGAGCTCGAACATGCAACGCGGATGCTGAACCATCCCGGAGAGTCTCTTGTACTGCAGACCGACTTCCTTTACATGGTTGAGCGTGTAGATATTTGCATCGACTACTTGAAGGCTCATGTGAGTTATCTGTTCTCTGAGCTCCCGTCCTCACACTCACCGGACTACAGCGGCACTTCAAAGAGGCAGAAATATACCTCCTCCGCTTCCAACAGTGTATGACACGCGCTATGACCTTGATCAGGATGTACTTCGTTGGGTCACTGCGCGCATTGACGGCTGATGTGTCTCGACGGCTATCGGAGAAGGTGCGCGCCTACCTCCCAAGGGTTGAATTGCGATACCTGACAGTAGGAACAGGACGTCTCTACTACTGCTCAAATGCACCTACTGTACACAAGGTTTCAGACTGTTTCAGGTCCCCTTGCCCCGCTACTGGCTGAGCTGGAGCGTCGTGCCCAGGCGCATCCCGACGAATTGTCTGCGCTTCTGGCCGAGTGCCACACTGCCTACTTCTCTGCTCGCAAGAGTCTTCTTGTGAACCGCCTGATGGAGGAAATCAAAGGCCTCGATCCGGCGCGGACGGAGCTGGTGGAACTCGTGAGTAAAAGTCGACGAAGCAACACACTGCGAAGTCTCACACCGTCCATCAGACCAGGGCTGGATGCAGTTATCTCAAGCAGCTGTGTACGGACGAGTTCACGTTGTTCCGAGCCTTTTTCAACTCAGGTGAAGAGCAGCTGTAGTGCGTGTGATCGCAAAGCCTTCGTATTGTGTCCGTGCAACTGACTTCGCGATCAGCCAGTACCTCGAAAGCCTGTGCGATTACCTCTACGATGACTTACGGCCCCGTATCCTCCACGAACCGCGCCTCACGGCCCTTTGCGAGGTCTGCACAGTTCTGCAGGCGCTCATGGTGCTGGACATTCCCTCGTTACCAGATTCATCCTCCGACGAAGAGGCAGACCTGGACGAGCTTGCGTTGGACCTCGACCAGCCCAGGCGCCACAAGGGCCTGCGAACGCTCCACATTAGCCACCTCCTCCAGATGGTCCTCCAGGATGCACAGACACGACTCTTCTTCAAGGCACAGTCTGTCATACAGTCTGAGATAAGGTATTACGTTCCCAAGCCAGAAGACCTTGCGTATCCCGACAAACTTATCGGTATGTGCACCCGCTACTGTCCATCGACGGCAGGGGACAGAACTAACCTTGACTCGTATAGCCGCACGGAAGCCCATGACAGGCATGGAAATGAAGGAGAAGCAGAGTGTGAGCCAGATCTTCCAGCTGAAGTCCCTGGACAAGCAGGAAACGTGGTATCCGACACTGCAAAAGACTGTCTGGGTGCTATCGCAGCTCAAAGACTTCGTCAAGGTACCGCTCTGTGATTCCGCGCAACATCCATACCCCGGTCCCTGACGCGTGCTGTAGCCCGCCATCTTCGACGACCTCGCCCAAGAAGCAATCAACTACTGTAAGCAGACGCTGGTCAGCGCTGCCGAGACCCTCAAGTCCAAGAATCCGCCGTCGTCCATCTTCGAGGGCCAGCTCTTCCTCGCGCGTCACCTGCTCATCCTGAAAGAGATGACCCAAAACATCGACCTCGTGCGTCGGAACGTCGACCGAGGGATCGACCTATCCGGAGTGAATGGTAAGTCTTAAGTCCGACACCTGCTTCACACGCCGCCCTCCCTTGTTCCTCGTTCCTCGCTCACGCACCTCGGCGGCCCCCTAGAGACGCTGGTCTCGATGCTCGGCAGGACGACCTCCCTTCTCCCAAACGCCCTCTTGACTTCCCTCGGTATGCCGCGTGACGAAGACCTGGCTGACGTCCGCCACGTGAGTGTGCCTTTCTCGAGACCGTGTCCCTCGTCCTGTGTGAACGGCCGCACTGACTGCGCCCTCCCGCGCCCGCGTGACCTGCGTGTGGTTCGCCGTCCGCAGGGGATCGACCAGGAGCTCAAACAGGCATGCGAGGACGTCATACAGTCCTGCGTCGACGCCGTCTCGGGCGGCACGCGCGCCTGGGCCGAGCAGATACGCAAGACTTACGCGCTCGACAACGACCCAGTGGGACCGGACGGCAAGCCTGCGCTCCCCCGCATGGACTACTCCCCAGCGCAGGTCGGCCACTGGGCGAGTGCGCGAGCCGCGCAGTCCATCATCGACTCCATACCCGTCATTCTGGAGCTGCATGTGCACCAAGTTGCAACACGCCTGCGGCTGTACATCGAGGATGAGCGCACGGTCGACGTGTTGCTGAAGCATGTGCAAGACAGGATCGTGGAGGACTACGCGGTGTTCAACGAGCTCATCTCCAACCTGTACAACGGCACCCTGCGGGGCAAAGGACCGACTGAGGAGTACATCCGGGAAAGGGTCATACGAGGTTGCAAAGAGGACTGGCAGAGCAGCCGCGCTACTGCGAGCAGTAGTAGTACTAGTACACTATCATAATACCCGTCGGGCGCATGTGCTCCTGCACTCGTCGACCTTGTGCTTGCTCCACGGTCCGAGCGAATAACTCGCTGACGACAATACTATGATCAGGGATGACTATGAGCTACATTATACAGACACTTCTGGTGAGCAATCAAGATACTAGAGACGACGCCGTACTTGTAGAGACATGAAGTAGATCCGGTCCTGACATGGAAACTTGTGTTGGGGGCGTATAAGCAGTATCCATGTCCGAAAAGATACTGAACGAGCGGCGTGCGTGCGTGATTATGACAAGTAATGAGTAGAAGAAGCGGTATCATGAGTATGCGTTACGGTCATCCCAAGACCAAACCCAAAACAAAGGTAGGTAGACGAAGCACAAAGTGGACCGCACCGTGCATCCGTCGTCGAAGTGCCAAGAAGGGAGGGGACTCACTCTCCCCAGCTCTGGGAGATGTTTCCGACGCCCTCTATTTTGAACTCGGACGCGAGGAATGCTGCGTTACGATCCGGCGCAGCATTGGTCTGCACGCCGTTCCCATTGAGCTGGATGAGTCTGTCCTGGCTGGCATCTCCCGGAGTCGACGGCGACTCGACCTCAAGAACCCCTTCCGAGCCATTCTCGACTTCCTTGCCCTTCCCATTCGCGTCTTCTGTGCCTTCGCCACGCTCTTCACCGAACCGACCTAGTCGTCCACGCGTCGCGCTTCGTCCTTGCCGTATCCTGCTTCCAGCCAAGAATCCACCTGGACCGCGGACAAGCCGGACGTTCAGAATGGGCCGTCGAACGCCGCCGTCTGGATCGGCTTCCGGAGGAAGATAGGATGCATCTCCGGGATGTAGAGAAGAATTGGAACGGCTCGTCTGGATGGACGGGGACGGATCTCGTGACGCTGCATATGGAGGGTCGTGAGGCTGGTGGGGATATGCAGCGGGAGAAGGAGAGTCGGGCGAAGGGTTCGTCTGGGACGTGGACGAGGTGGGGCGTGGTGGGGTCGTGTTCGCAGACAGGCTGCGGTCCGTGCGCCCATAGACGGGACGGTTGTGCAAGTTGAACGGGAGCGGCTGGTTCACATTCACCATTTTCCTGGTGGCAGGTGCAGGGTCGAGGGAGGTATGAGACGGAGGCCGGAGCTGCAGCACAATTAGACGCACCCTTCTTTGGAGCGGACGATGTGCCCGAGCCGTTCCTTCATCTTTTGGTGGTCGACGGTGTAGCTTCGCGGACTTCTCGCTCGCGTCAGTGCAGCCCATTCCGCGGAGATGAGGGAACAGAACGCACGGGGTGACCTCGTCCGCTGGCTGAATGAACGGCGTGCGCTCGTCCGGGCCATTCTGCCATTGTGATGAGCTTCCGCCTGTCTCTTCGAGTTCGCTCCGTGTCTTACCGAGTCCGGGGAGCCTGCACGCATGCAACAGCCGAAGACATAGTGGACAACGGCGGCCATGGGGAGGACGTCGCGGGGGGCGACGACAAGGACGCACAGGCGTGGTCGAGTGCAAGATTTGAGCGCCTCCGAAAGCGGGAATGCCGCTGCTGTCGACGGCGCGCTATCCGGGACGCCGAGATTCCGGGGAAGATGTCGATCGGACGCCACCAGTGTACTCAACGCCCGCCACAGGCCCACTTGGCCCTCTCCTCCGTCTCTTATCCCGCCCACCTCTCCTCAGCGGCGTGTCCGTGCTCCCCGACCCACCACATGCCCGAACCGGCCGCCTCGGTCGCCGAAGCCTGAGCTGCACAATCTGGACCTCGCTATGCTATGATCCGTGTACGAAATGATGTCAGTCATCGATGCAAATCTCGATCATACCGTTTGCGTTTCAGCCACCTCCACTGCGCTCGAGGTTACTTATCACCAGCACATACTGTACAGCCAGAGTTTTCCTCGTCTGCTGTCCTCCAGGCCGACTGATAAGGCTGCGACTCACTTTGTCCCTCCGCCAAGTTCAGGAAAGCAGGCGGAAGAGGAGAAGCACGGAGAACATCAATACTGGGATGGCGACACTGAATGTACCGGTTCTCCACCGTCTACGGTCTCATCGGCGGCCGTAGGATGTCCAGGCTGAATGAACATACCGCAGACATGGTGTTGGCTTTCATGGGGAAACCGCACCATCCGAACATATCATCTGAATGGGCTGCACGCCATCTCGTTCACTCACGTCTATGTTCTGACGCGTGATGGACGCCGAAGACGCCCTGCATGCGGACAGAACACATACCGCGTGCTAGTCCGTGTAGCCGACCGCTGCGCCCCATGCTGGACTTCGTGTGAACACCAGCTTCCAGGAGGTCCCTCGCTTGTGCTCGACCGCAAGATCGAGATGGTCACGACAATGCACCGGTAAATTCTCTCGAACGCCATAGGGTACCAGACAGGATTCTCGGCACCGAGCGATCGTTCGAGCGCACCCTCTGGATCGTTCGAGTAAAGAAAACATTCCAAGCCCGACAGATGGTGAGAGCACCTCGGTGTCATTACCTGCTGCCAGTATTCTACCGTGACACGTTTGTGTGAGACCGTCCCCGAGGACCTGTCCGTTTAAGTGGGGCGGGAGAGATCTACGCGAATGTCCATATCGAAGGCCGACGGAGGCAGTACCCTCGAACCGCCACGAAGTCGCAAACAGCCAAGACCACCCTAGTATATGGTTCGCGCAACGCCAATGTTTTTATACAGGCCCGACGAGACGAAAGAAGGCAGGCGAACTTGGGAGAGGAGGCTTATTCTCGGATGTGCTCAGTCATCCTGCGGAACACCTGCGCATTGAAGGCTTCGCAAGGATGATCGAGGGCAGCCAAATCTGCCACATTGACACACGGCTGAAAACGACACAGTCGGGTGACCACTCTTCTCCAGCAGGTTCGACCACTGTCCCACCACGCCAAGCGCGGCACGAGCAGCTGTCGTCGAATGGCGCGGAAACCTGTCGAGACGTCGGCCGCCTGCCGTGCGTAGACGGACAATTCGTTGTATGGGCTGGCTGGACTGGCGCAGTCGCAGGGGCAGAGAAAACCTGGCAAATGGTGCCGGAGGCCGGCGCAGTGTCGGACGGGTACCACGACGGTGGAAATGCTCGACATAGGACGCGCCCCGAGCATATAGGCCATGGCGGGTGGCGTTCGAGGGGGTCATCGGACCTGAGAGAACGACGCGATGGTTAACGATCACGGATAACATTTCACCCGACGTCAAAACGCTCCCTAGACATAGAATAGAAGCGTGGACTCGTGGCGAAGGCACTTGGGAGCTCGACGGCGCGTACCGGGCGGGGTGTGAGGGGAATGAGCGGATATCACTCGGCGTTGTGGATGGGGCGTACGTCCGACGCTCTGAAGCCGCCGCCGAGGCAGGGAGGTTGCCTCTTCTAGCGGCCTTGGTCTGATAGTCTGTTCTCGGTGGACGTGGCCTTGAAGGAGTGATGTTGACCAACGCCGAGTATATGGCCTACAAACGCTTTCTGGACAACGTTCAACGTATGTCATCGTCTCGGCTGCGGAGATTATCAGGCGAAACGCTCACCTATTGTCCCTGGCCTCGACCGTACTTTGACCAATCTGAGCGTAGGTACTGAGAGGGGTGGGCCGACAGCGCCGCAAAGGAGGAGCGCAGCTCAAGGTTGCGCTCGACGAACCTAGTGGATGCATGGATTCGGTACCGAGGCTCTCTCTGCGCGGAGAAGGTATTCCCACTGGGGGGCGGGATTCGACTCCGCAACGTCCTTCAGGGAAGAAATGGCGCACACCACCGCATCGAATGATCCGCGAGAGGCAGACGCTCCCACCGGGGGCTGCCAACTCGAGCCACGGTATATTTATCGCCATTCAATAGCCGGCGCCCTTGCGCTCGGCCTGCCATGTTGGGAGTGCCTTCGATGATCAGGGCGTTGCCGGAATGTGGCACCACAGCCTCTGGCTTGTTCCCCGGGTCTGCTTCTAAAGCCTCCGAGCGACCAGGTGGACGGCTGACACATGGGCTGGTACGCGCAGTTGGCCTTATAAGGGAGCGTCTAGGAGAGGTGTGTAAAAACAAACTTTAGCGGCAGGAGGCGCGTAGACGTAACCGCAGGATAATAGGGCTCACAGAAGTCCGTGTCCGTCCCCCGCTTTGGGCACCGCTGGAGGAGGGTATTGTAATCCTGCTGGCAGGTGTAGGCGGTGCCGAGCCCCGCTTCCAGGCGTCTCGTATCACACCGCCGACTTCGCTTCCTCCAGACGGACGCTGGACAGAACGCTGCTGCTGCAACCTTGACAGCCAGGACAGGCCCGCGCGCCGGTCCCAGAACCTGAGAAGTCGAGATCGATGAAACTCGCGTCTGATAAGTCACTAGCCAGGAAAACAATTAAATACACGTTTACGCAATGCGCTGAGCGTGAGGAACCATCGCCTGGAGAGTCGGGAACATCTTGACGACTGTGCCCTCGGAGCGGAAGCCGCGGTATCCCGGCGCGGGTGGTCGGAGAGGGAGCATATGCTCTCCTCATGTCACCACAGGAAGTGCATCGACATGAGCGGAGGAACACACCGTCGTGGAGGTCGGAAGACCAACGGAGCCAAGACACTGGGAGTCCGCCATGATGGATCAGTACCTCGCTCAGAAGGGAAATAGAGGTGGCATACTTGGCGGACGGAGCGTACCAAGCCGTAATGTTCTGTCAAGGCGTGGTTAGGTCCTCCACAAGTTCAGATACCTTGAAATCGTGGCCCATTATGCTAGATGTCAAGATGTAGTTTGAAGTCGTCATCTGTCAAACGGTCGGCCCTGAGTATGACCTCAGGTACCCTATATGAGAACTGCCCCGCGTCATTGCTACGCGCGTAGGATTCTTACTCACCCATGCCTAGGAAGCCCGCTCGCACAGATACGTTCACGGCGGAGAACACGAGCTGCAAGATTGAATGCTCGCGACCCGTCCACGTGTGCAAGGCCGCCCAGTCCTGCGGTACCAAAGTATAAACTTTCCGATGCGTCGAAGACTTTTCCGGCCAACCTTGAGAATCCGCTGCTCGCGTGGTGAGGTCCTGACACATATGTGAAGTGGTCGTGCCCGTATGGGATATGCGTAGGCGCAAGCTCACAATTAGGGACCGTCTTGATCGTCAAAGGCTTCAGTGCAAGTCTACCTGAAACGCGGGCGGACAACGAGGGTTCCGCGCGCAGATGCAGCAAATGACCGGGAGACGAACTTGTTCTAAGAACGAAGGTGTTGTCGTAGCCTTCTAGTGCGGAGGAAGGGCGCCTTGCGGCGGAGGGGTGCCTTATGTCGTCGGAGATAACAAGAGCGGGGCACATGTGGTGTATTTCTCCCAGGCAAGCGCGTGAGAGAACCTCGCTCCTTTGGAATGCGGACTTTGAAGGCGCCATAGAACGCGAGCTGGAGGTCATGTAGGGCTGCGGAGCGGCGAGCAAGAGAACATCTGCCCAGCAGAGGGCGTCGAGAGCCCGGTGGAGAGGCGCAGCGGACGGGAACGGTGACGCTCGGGAGGGGGACGGCGGCCGAGAGGGATTCTGCCCCAGAAGAGCGCCGTAGGTGGATGCCGAGGAAACCAATTGAATGCGGAGGTTTCCCTCTGAATTGTCGGTTGGTTACTTGCACATTACTCGTGGGCATGGCTCTCCCGGTGCCCAGAATGCGGCTCGTGGGACTCCTGGCGAGTGCTCGGGAGCTGGTGGGCCGAGGGACTGCAGAGGCGAGTGTCCCGAGGGCACGTACCCAGGTCCGCGATGGAAACATACGCCCGCGACATACGGTGTTCCTGTCAGTGGGAGGTAGAGCTGTGATAAGTTGCGGTCGAGATGCCGGAGGAGGATAGCCACGCTGTCGCCTGCTGTCGCGGTGGTCTTCGGCGCGTGAATCTCGGTCTGCGCTCGCTTACGGCTAGTGCGGGTTGTGACAGGCCACCAATCGCCTCGCCGCCCTCGAACAGCTGCGACAGAAGACATCATCCCATCTTGTTTCTTGAGGTCACAGAGCACCTTCCCGGCACCGTTCTCACACCTTCTCCCCCAGATGCACCATCTGTGGAGAGCCCAGGCGCGCAGTACGCCCTTTTATTCTCGTCCATTCTCGACCCAGGTCCGCCACCACGGCGCTGCTGACATCAGGAATACAACTTTAGGTCGTTGAGAGTCCCATCAGGGTTTTCTGGCCTCCCGCGCGGTCCACGTCCCAAGGACGGAAGTTTATCGCACTTGATCTCGAGGCGATTCCCGAGGTTCCAAGGCAAATCGCGACAACCTGTCGTCGCTGAGCACTTCCCATACTGGTGAGTCTGCACGGTCGTGTGGAATTTGTCAAAGTTACTGAAATCTTCCAGGCTTCTAGCAGATCCATCTGCGCGCCTCAGGTTAACTCTTTACCGTGGGTATGGGAGGGGCCGCTCTGGCTTCATAGGACCTTCCTCGCGTGGTTTTCATATCTATCCAGTCCCTCTTGAACTCCCCATGTTTTGACGCCGCCAGTCCCTTGTCTACCTCGCCTCCACACCTCCCCCGGACATGGTCGCCAGCTCGAACGGCGATCTCTATACCCCGTTCCCGCACATGCCCGTGATCGAAGAGGGCGTCCAGTCCAGCGAAGAAGGTTCGGATCTCCATTCGCCTGTGTTCGAGCCGTCCTACGCAACGTCAGACGGTACGTACACCTTATCTCGTTGCAGCGGCGCACTCAGGGTTCACATGTCTGATTGGCGTAAAAAGGCCGGTATCACCTTGGTCACTTCGACTACGATGTCTCTAGCCAGCTGCTACCGCCGCCATCGAACTTTGACGCTCGCTACCCCGTCTCGGGCCTGGTTCCGCACTCCCGAGATGCCCATATCTTGGAGACACTACAAACCCCGAGCCCTCCAACCATGCAATACCATCCACAGCCCCCTCATTCTCCTGCCGACCTGTCTCTTCATGGACACCCGATGCTCGAATTAGGTCGTCTTCACCCGGGTGCCATGAATCCTGTCGCGGAATATTCTATGCATTTATCGCAACCTCCTCGTATTCCAGAACCACAGGTTCGAATGTCTGCTGATCCAATGCAATCGCTTCCCTCTCGACAACCAGCGACAATCCTCTCGGCTGAGCAGAAGCCCCAGATCGCCCTGCCGTCCTCGTCTGGTCCCGTGAGGAGCAACCCGTCGGGCAGCAACTCATCTTCGACTCGACAGCCCCGAAGAGAGGCCTCCACCGTCGTTATCGCCTGCCGGCAATGGTAAGCAGTTGTATGTCTTCGTCATGCGACATGCATCGCCCTTAATTTGTTGACATCCCAGCCGTTCGCGGAAGATTCGTTGCGACTCAACTCGTCCCAACTGCCACAACTGCCTCCGAAGGAATAACGATTGCGAATACGACGCTGTTCCGAAGAGACGAGGTCCAGACAAGCGGCCGGGGACGAGGCAACGCTCCTGCAAGAAACGTCCGCCGGATGCAGAGCCGGCCTCCGCGCAAGCCAAGAAGAAGCGGAAGACGAGTACAGAGGGTGAGAGCGGTGTGCTCTCGTTCGATGTCAAAGTGAAGGAGAACGTAACAGGCGGTGCTAGGAGGGGCCAACTCTCGTCGCGAAGCGCAATGGATGACATGAATGCAATCCATATCCCCTCGCCGCCAGGCCAGTTGTATATCGACACCTCGATACCTTCGCGCGGCACAGGGCCCGACGCAATATACCCTAAAGTGAGCTTTTCATCTATGCCGTCTTCGGAGTAACATTCGACGACGAGTATTTATTCTGTGCGGTTAGGACGAGCTCTCACCATCGTTTCGTCGCCCTTCAGTGATGGACCCCAACGATCCTAAGTCTTTCGCTCGACCCATCGACGTCAATGTTTCCCGACAGCTCGAAGAACCTCACAGGCTCGCCTATATACCACTCTCTCCTCCTGTTTCTCCTCTCGATCACAACTCTCTCTACTGGTGGGACGACCTTCTGGACCTGTACAGCTCTACGTCACGCGAACAAGCGTCGGTGTCTTTCCTCTCATCTTGCGGTGATATCGGAACTGATTTCCATATCACAGTATGAACGATATCTTTGCGGATCTTCACTCTCTGTACGTCTGATCATAACAACTCTCCGTTGACTTGTGCATTGACTCTTGCTATGACAGTTTCACCACAAGCACTTACTGGCTCTCCTTCATTAATGTAGACCTATTCTTCCGGGATCTGCGTGACCCCGCCTCTCGGGCTCGCATGCAGTCCCTCGTAATGTCTGCGCTTGCGATGGCGACACTCATGAAGTCTAGCGAGATAGAGCTGGGCAGTAGCGGTCGTGAGCTCGCTCTTACCCTCCGGGATCAGGCACGGGCGTGTCTGGAAGATGCATGCAAAACCAGACAGCCTGACTACCAGATGGCTGGCGCTGCACTCGTACGCACCTTGGGCTGCTCATTCATCCGTTTCGTTGTAACTCACTCTGGCCGCTTGCTCCCAGATCCTTGCGTTGTTCGAGACCTCTTGCCATCCGCTCTACTCCCCAGAGCAGGCGAGCAGCGCGCTGCAGCTTCTTGATCGCATCATCCACGTCTTGTCGCTCTACTCAGTGGACCTGGACGATCCCTATGCCAGCCGCTTTGAATCGCGCTCGGTCCCCGTCGTATACATGCCTGACGGGTACCGTCGTCCGGAGCGGTGTTCCTGCATTGTCTATCCTCCGACCCCTGGCTCTCCGACCTTCCCAGACCACTTCTCCTACTCGGCCTCGTACGCTCCTTGGGATCCCAACTGGCTCGAAGTGGATATCCGCAAGGAGGAGTGTCGTCGCCTTTGCTGGTGTGCACTAACGCTCGTGTCAGCCTACACGGCGCACTGTTCCGCCTTCCATACAGAGCCCGTCGAGCTCAACCTTACGGAAGCTTCTAACGTGAGTCAAACAAGGCTTGATCGGCGTATTGTTGTCTTACACGTGGCTCCAGTATGCCCTCCTCTTCCCTGGGGAAGCCTGTGACCGCATGGGAGGTCCTCAGCAAGTGTCAGGGCAGTCACCGAAGGAGTCCATCTGGGCCCTGTACTGCCGGAGCATGCTCTTATGGAACAGCTGCAGCTGCATTCAACGGGACGACTCCCTCACCACCGATGAGCGCGCCAAGCTCGCTATCAGCGCGTTCCAAGAGGCGCAGCAAATCCAGGACGCGCTCGATATGCACGTGTGCAACCACGACACCGGGCTGAAGTACGTCTGCCGGGAGTACCTGTACAAGTGCGTCTTCTATCTCGCCCTTCCCTGCCTGCCTTTACGTGCATGACTGACGTTACTGAACTATGTTTGCAGTACTCGTATGACCATTACGTACGAGCTCCGCCGGTATGTTACCTCCCCATTCGTCTAGTTTTTCCCAAGCCGAATGCCTCTAGCAGACTACAGGACGGCGATATACCTGCGCCTATGTTCAATCGCCGGCAAGCCGAAGAGTGGCGTGAGTGCTGGAACTTCCCTGACTGTCCACCTCAAACTGATAGGGACTCGTGCCACAGTCACGTACCAGGCTCAAGTTGCACACCGAGTCAAGGAGTCCGTTCTCCAGCTTGGAGAGACCCAGGGCCACTTGCTCTCCCGTCGCCCGTTCCAAGTGACGTGGTTCTCCAGCCAGGTGGCCATCTGCTTGGGGCTATGGGAGTTTGACCACAGGCTCATCAACGCCCTTGAACTCGCTAAGACGTTCCTCATTCCTCTCGACGTCCTCAACGCGCTCTGGCCATGCCCAGGTACGCCGCTGCTCGGGGCGATCCCCTCACTCTAACTTTGGCTCATATACCGTTCCTAGAACAGCGCATGCGTCGGGACGAACTGCGTCAGCGCCTCGAAGTGGTCTGCTTGGCCGCTGGTCTCCCTGCTCCCCTCCCGAAAGAGCTCACGTTGCCGCCGATCCTCCATCGCACCTTGCAGTCTGGCATCTAGGTCAATCTCGCTATCGTCTCCGTCGCCATCGCCGCGCGCGTATGCCGCCTATACCCATACCCGTCTCGCTCTAGTTCCGTGTACACTACAGTCGTCCCTCGTTCACGTTCCCATTGCTCTGCTGAACCGCTCTTTCTGACCAGATGGTGATTGCTTGTAGCCTAACCCTACGCGTCTGTATCATCTTCCACGCTCTTTCACGTCTCAAATACGAGTTGTTGCTTTGTCGGACCATCCTAATCGTTCCCTCCGTTATCATGTATGCTTACTTGTCTCTACCTTTTTGGATACCTATGAAGCTATTGGTGCTGCGATGTGCGTATAGCTTTTTAATACGAGCTCTCGAACAATCGATCACCTCACATCTCAAGAATCACTTCCCATCTGCTCCCTCTCTACCATCTCGCGCACGGCCTGCTTCCACGCTGCCAATTCCCCGCCCCATCCCCCGAGCCGCCTACACTTACCGCCGACATGCAGGCCGTCGACGCGATATCGTTCGCCTTCACGCTTGCGCGCGACCGAGTGATTGGTGAGACACCTGTTCACCACGTGAGGTTAACCGTCGGACAGTATCGTCAAAGTGACACGAGCTTATCGCGGGAGCGAGGAAGGGAGCGGAGAGGTGCACATCATGAAATAACATACCACCAGATGATGCTGTCGCGCGAGAAGAACACCTTCCGAAGCGACTCCTCGCAACCCTGGCTACATTGGGGCGCGAGCCAAAAGAGCCGGAGGAAGGTTCTCCAGCACAATCGCGGGAAGTAGAGCACGAGGGGCGGGTCAAGCCCTGACAGTGACGAGCGATAAGAAAACACTGCTGTCAGCATGAGTTGGAGGGAAGACGGCATGGCTGCTCACAAATGACATCAGTTGCCTGGCCGGTGACCATGTCCCCCAGTTTGCTAGTGTAATTTCCGTCGACGACCCATCCACGCGGGTCTTGGTCCAGGGCTGCACGCACGCTGGTGCGAAACTCGTCGACTGGAGCTTCTTGCCACCCCGGACGCCAGTAGATCGTATCGAGCAGAATACACGGCAGGTTCAGGATTGCGGATAGTTCTCGCGCCAGCGTGGACTGCGTATGGTCCAGGGAATCACTATACTCCTAAAATCTGGAAGACGTACCTTGCCAGCACCTGCTCAAGTGCTTCACCTGAGTACTGCTCGGGAATCCCGCGTAGGATTTTACGTACCGCTGTTTCCAACGATGTGTATACGGTATCTTCCCTTACCATCCCCACGTAGTGGCTGGTTCAGTGAGCTGACGCTGCTTCCGCTCATGATATCGGCCTCGGTCGCACTGGTGACCGGTGGAGTCCGCAGAGGTGGCTCGGAGGGACCGTTCCTGCCTGGCTGTGTGCACGCACTACTTATGCTTGACAGAACAGACGTCGAGCCAGGATTCCGATGGATCGGAGTGCTTGACTCGGTGAATGGTGACGTCCGCAGCGGCCCCGACACTTGCCGGAGTGACTCCGCGCTCAGCTGTACAGTGTGCTGCGTCCCTGGCGTCGGCGTTCAGTTGTCGAGGTTCGCGAATTGGAAGACTGTCGACAGAAGTGGTAATTAAGGTCAGGTAGAGGTAGAGGCCGGGTAGAATGTTGTGAAGTACACAAGTAACTGCACTGTCACGACGCGTATAGCATTTTGGTACGAGCGCCCGCGCATCGGGACCGAGACTTGAAACCACCGGTCATATCAAGTTGGACTTCCCATCCGCTCCGAGTCCGTCTCGGACTGCCATCTCGCGCACAGCCAGCTTCCATGCTGCCAGTTCCCTGCCCCACCCACCGAGTCGCCTGCACTTGCCCCCGACATGCACGCCATCGACGCGATACCGCTCACCTTTGCGCTTGCGCACGACTGAGTGTTCACTGAGACATCTGATGGCGGGAACACCGTCAGGTTAGATAATACCATCGATCTGGCACGAGCTCATCGCGGGAGCGAAGCACATCATGACATACCACAAGAGGATGCTGTTGGTTGAGAAGAAGACCTCCCGAGGCGACTCCTCGCAGCCCGTGCTGCGTGGCGGGGCGATAGCAAGGAGCCGGAGGAGCGTTCGCCAGCACAATCGCGGGAAGTAAAGTGCGAGTGGCGGGTCCAGCCCTGTCATACACCGCACAAGTTGGCGAGTGAGACAAACCGCAGTCAGCATGAGCTAGAGCTAGATAGAGGCAAGAGGACATGACTGCTCACAGATGACATCAGTCGCCTCGCCGGTGACCATAGTCCCGAGGATCCCAACGTAATTCCCGTCGACGACCCATCCACGCGGCTCTTGGTCCAGGGCCGCACGCACGCTGGTGCGAAACTCGTCGGCTGGGCACTGTGTCCATCCCGGACGCCAAAACATCGTGTCAAGCAGGATGCACGGCACGTTCAGGATGGCGGACAGCTCTCGCGCGAGAGTGGACTGCGTTGTATGGTCCAGGCTATGGGTATACTCCTTACGGCTGGAAGGCACATGCATACTTGCCAGAACCTGCTTAGAAGCAAAGCATTCGCGTGAGTGCCGTGCTCGACCGGGGCCGGGCATCCCACGTATGTTGTCTGCGTACCACTGTTTCCAACAATGTGTATGCGGTATCCTCCCTTGTTATCGCCACGGAGTGGTCGGTCCAGCGAGACGTCGTGGTTATCGCCCATGAGAGCGGCTTGGTGGCAGGTTGTAGTCGGTGTTCAAATACACGGGGCGTTTGGCCGCTCGATCCTTACACTGACTGTGACGGCGCAACAGTCTCACGACGGTCTGCATGCTTGCGAAAGGGCTCCAGCCTTCGATGCACGCTTCTGGCGCCAGTGAGTGATCCAGGTTCAGTATTGGTCGAGTATGGACAGAAGTGCTATTGATGGTCAGGTGGAGGATACGTGGACAATGCGGACTATCTACGGTGGTGGTAACAATTATACATATGCGTACATCACATTGGGTGGCCAGCTAGACTAGATAGGACAATATGTATGGCAGAATAGCAGGGATTATGAATTATAGCGTAGGCGTAAGGTAGATGCAAGAAACACGGCCCGAAGACCTGCGGGCTGGTGGGTGACAGTGCGATGCAGAGCAGCGACGCGAGGAACGAGACTCGCTCATCCCAGCGCGGAAACCAAGAACGACGTTGATGATGGAGGGGTAGAGGGATTCCGTGATATGGGGAGCGGGGCGCCAGAGGCGACTGTCCGATCTCAAAACGTCCTGCTGTGGACGTCGCGGGCATGGGTATGGACATTTGCGGGGCATCACAGATTGTGCTGTTCGATGTGGCGCATGATGACTAGCGACGCCAGCAGCTCTGTAGCGCCAGAGGGTTAGTTCTCCCGGCAGTATGCGGTGCAGGTGTCAAAGATGGACTCACCTCCGACGAGATGCGGGTACGCCTCCTCCACGGTGAGCATGCAGCCCGACGAGCTGGAGTACTGTGGCTCTCCAGCCGGCTTCATGCTGTACGTCGCTACGTGATAGTTGTTTTTCGCGTTTGTGCACTGAGACGCGTCAGCTACCAAGCCGCAGAACGGACGGAAAAGTCGTACCTGCCACTCGCCATCAGCCTGTAGTGTCCAGCGGTACTCCTGGCCGTCCGCAGCCTTGAACTTCCGCGACTTCGATCTGCGACCGAGGAGAAGGAGAGAAGCGACGTTAGCCTTTGATTGCGCGAGCGGACGACGTGGCAGAGACGTACCCGCTGACTCCTGCCACCCTCGTGAGGTAGTGGCCCATCTGGACGTGGTCGCCGTCACCGATTTTGACGGTCCCAAGCGCGTTATTGGGGCCAAAGTCGAGGGTGGCCAGCGGCACCAGAAGGCCGCCACGGGCACCACTTGACCGTGAGGAGAGATCGTAGATAATGTACGCGGTGTGGTGCGCGTCGCGGAGAGTCTGCTTGAGGCTGAGATGCATGCGGGTGTGTAGGTCGACAAAGTCCGAGCCGGTAATTTTGCCGGTGGTGTCCTCGAGAAAGTAGGGCAAGCCGAAGTTGGTCATTGTCGTGAAGATGAGGTGGGAGGGGCAGATTACGCGTCGTGTGGCGAGGCAAGGCAATAAGAGCACGAGAAGAAGCAGCGAGACGAGGGATGCGACTAGTATTACGGGACGTCGAAGGGTAGGCCGGAGGTATTAGAAGGAACGGAGGGCGGGAGGTAATTAGACGTAGAGAGACGAGCACAGAGACGTCCCTGTCCGGACTCAGCAAACGTGCCCTGGCAGAGGGGTAAGGAGCGTGGAGGTGGAAGGGGAAAGGAGAGAAATGGGGCCAATATATGAGCAGCGCAAGCGAAAAGTTGAGCGGGGTCGAAGATGGCGGAAGCGCGACTGCGGGCACACTAACCGGAATAGGTGAAACGCACGACCCGTCCCTTGCGCCGCCGCGCACACAACCCGCCGGCTAGTTAACGGCCATCGACCCATGGATCTGCCCGCTCGCCGATATCGATGACAACCGCGATTTGACACGGCTCGGGTCTACCGTCGCAAGAGTGCCACCCACAGTGGCGACGCAGGTTGCACGCCTGAGACGACACACGACACGCCGACGAAACACGGGAAGAATAGATGAGCAGGGAGTTAGAGCGCAAGAGGCGCAGGGTGGGCCACGCAGGACGACACCTGGTGGCAACCCGGAGGTCATACTACACACTTGGCAAGGACGGTGCGCCGGTGTGTCAATCTTTAGCAATCGCGAAAGCGTCCCGACGGAGTTACCCTTGTTTTACCCTGTCGCCACCGGGCGGCCGCATGAAAACGAAACGTCGTGCAGCTGTAAGAACTGAACGTGGTCGGGGCATGCTGGCCAGGCGCGGGATGCCATGGAGACTCCGCTGTCTCCCTCCAGGCTCAAACGGAGCGCGCCCAATTTCCTTTCCGAGGCAGCGCGCGCGGGTCTTTGCCAACCCGAGGCCAGACCTGGCAACCGTCGGGGCAACACGGCCACGTGCAGTTTCAACTTCATGCTGCTGGCCTCAAGCTGGCTTGGTGGCCATGATATGCTTCCGGGTGGCACACGCAGCTGTTGTGTCACTGTGAAGCGTCGCAGTCGTCGACACGAGGCTATCGTCCCGCGCTGGCGACCTCTCTGCGCGCTGCGCCGCCTTCTTCAAATCCTCGCGGAGTTGGCACTAACCTGCACTAACCACGGCTAACAGACCCTTCATACCACGAACCCGTTCAAGTCGGACGGCGCCAGCGTATTTAGCCATTCTGAGCCAGCCGCCCGCCCTCCGACCGCGACCGCGTCGCCCACCGCACATGGCCATCTCAGCATACCAGAAGCCAGGGCCTGCATCATGAGCGACCTAACCGCATCGGCCTTCACACTATCTCCCGCCGTGACCATGTCATACACCCGAGTGCCAACCCTGCAAGGCACTTGCGACTGTCGCGTCATTCCACTGAATCGGACGTTTCGCGTCGCGTACCCGCTCGCCGACCCTGTTCAATTCCTGCCCCATTGCGCGACACGAGCACCGCCGTCCCAGGCGGCAAGCATGGGAGCTTGAGCTCGCTTCGTCGCTTCAAGTCGTGATGACTGGGCCTGCACGCAATTCCTCTTGGTCAGCGAAAGGTGTCGCTTCTTGTCGCTTGCGAGTGAGCCTGCGCATGCGAAGGTCCGTCCGTGGCAGCAGTGGGCACCGAGCGTGAAGCCGAAGGCAGTCGTCTCCGGACCTCGACGACAGTGATTGATGCAGGAACCGCAGTTGAGTTGGACGGCCGCGGTCTCGAATGCTTTGCAGGGACCCTGGAAGTTAGGCGTCGTGACGACGTCGGGGGTGACATCGAGATGGTCCAGGAGTTGAAGACCCTAGGGTCTACTAGGGGTAAGCTTCGCACCTGTTCCATACATACGTCAAGGGACATCTTGGATGCGGTCGACATCAGGAGGTCGATATATGGAACCAAGGCACCCACGACATTCGCAGAATGTCGCAGCTCTGATGCTCAATAACAATCGCTAGGGCCGCTGGCGTCGCGGCTATAGCTTCGCGGAGGCTGGTTCGCATCTGCTCAACGCTTCCGGTATCTTGCCCGGTGACCTCCGATGCTGATGCTTGGACTCGGACTTGCCTTGGTGAGCAATGTCGGCGGCCACGTCGTGTAGCCAAAAGACTGGCATACATCATGATAATTCCATGCGGGGAGTGTGGCCAATCGAGATCGGCAACAACGGGGATGCGCCCATGACGGCGGTGAGTAGTGCCTTTGAGCCTGCTGCAATTACTGAGCGCATCACATATAACAGAAATGAGAGCAGAGCACAGATTGAGCGCATAACAGAAACATACGAGGTCCTCTCACTGTCAGTCCCTGCCCCACCGCGTGTTTGTAGGCCTGTCCCTCCTCGCGTTATCCTCCCACCGCCGGCGGTCCTTCTCCCTCTCCCTGTTCCTGGCTTCCTCGTCGTACGCGTCCAAGTCCGCCTTACGGCGAGGCGCGGGGGACCTCGAGCGGTCCCTCGACGGGTCCTCAGAACGATGCCGCCGCCGGGGTGATTGCTCTCGCTCCCGCCGGCGAGGCGAGCGAGACCGACTGTGTGAACGGTCCCGCCGATGCCGCCGGTAGTCTTCATCGTCGCTAGACACGTCTCCCCGCTCTCGCCGACGCTCCGCACGCTTCTTCTCCTTCTTCAGCCGTTTCTCTTCCTTCTTCTGTGCCTTCCGCCGCCGCCGCTCTTCCTTGTCTGGGTCGAGCGAACCATCTACGGATGATGCTCGGGCCGGGACGGCGATAGCATTTGATCCAGTCCCCGCTCCGGCAGACACGCCGGGCTTAGCTCCTGCGGCGAAACCCCTACGTACGTCGCACGATGCGGTCAGCGTGAGGGATGTAAAGAGACGGGCAAATACGCACAATGCTGCAGCCAGGGCCTCCGCCTCCGCCTCTTTAATCCGCCTCAGCTCCTCCCTCCGCTCTGCGTCGCCCTGTGGTCCGTCACGTTGGTACCAGTGGATGTCCTTGTTCTTCTGCCATCGGCCGGTTGGCGCGTTGATACTGTGTCCGAGGTAGTTCTACCAATTCCCGTGTGAGCTCGGAGTGTATACAGACAACAAGGATACAACGCATGCTCAGAACAACGTACCTCCCTGTCCTTGTCTTGCGATACATCTGACCACTTGAACTCTGCTTGCCCACCACGGGTACCGCCACGCACAGGCTCGAACATAGCGGTCGATCGGAGTGTGTTCGGTACTATAGCCTGGAGCTTTTGGTGATCGTTTCTCAGAAAGGGGGCAAGAGCCGCAGATGAAGCAGTACACAGGAAGTACACAGCAAGGACGATGAGACCGACGTCACGGTGGTTCAGAGATACTTCCATCTCGGCGAAGCAAGCGCGAGAGCATAGAAGCGCCCGGGCGCCTATGTAAGTAGAAACGATTCACAAGGGGCACCTGCCCTGGCAGCACCGACGACAACTCCTATCTGTTAGCGCGAGATACTCGCCACGAGTTGTATATATGTCAAGGTCGTGACGAGATAGAACTAACTACACCAACGGACGTCCGCGGGGAACCAAACAACATTCGGTGACAGTCGGCCCTGTGGGCCCAAACGACTTACGCCGGAGCCAATCTCGATGAATGCAACGCACAGAATGCCTTCTTCAGCTACTCCATACATGCAAGAAGAGCGACCCGACGCCCATACTGCCAAAACCAGAATCCGGTCATCATTCCTCCGATGGGAGCGAGCTACAACGTCGCGCCCAGTCCCAGCTTTGTCTTCTTCATGATCGCTGTAAGCGGGACTTCGAGCCCGCCTGACTGTCCGATGCGGTCGCCGTCTGACCAACCCATCGCGGCAAGCATCCTGAACCCGACGTTCTTGTCGTCGATCTTGGCGGCGTCCTGATGTGGGTGCAATCGGCAGTCAGCTCTCAGCTCACACGTTCGCATCGCCCGCCCAGGATCCGAAGCAAAAGCTCGCTATGGATCTGGAGACTCGAGAGATAGAGGGCGCAACAGACGAAGACTCACCTTGCCGACCGCCTCGCCCTCGCGGTGCTTCGCAAGAGATGTCACCTTTCCTCTGCCCTTGCCGTATCCCTCCGGGGCCTCCCACTTGCCCTTCGTCGCCTGCCTCATGATGTGCCGAATCTTGCCCTCGTTGATGCCAACCCCGCTGTTCGTCTTCTTGATGAGCGTCGTGTACCGCGCCTCGCCCTTGCCTTTACTCTGGCTCTTGAGGTTGAACGCTACTGCAAGCTCGTGCACGCGCTTGCGCGTGTCCTTGTCGGCAGGGGGCAGGGACATCGTGTTAGGACCACCGATGTTCTGCAGGAATCGGCGAATCTGCGCCTCGAGGTCGACTAGGTCGACGATGCGATTCGGCAGATCGTCCTGCACTGCGCGCGGCAGCCAACATGGCTTTTCGACCCTTCTTGCCACCCTTGTGCGACGCCAACGGGTCCGCGGCGAGCATCAAGCGGTCCAACGCCCGCTTTTTCTTGTTCTCGGCCTTCTTTTGACGGTCCTTCTCCCATTGCTCGCGCAGCTCAGGAGGAACGTCTTTGTTTTTACCGCGTTCTGTGGAGGATGCATGCGTCAGATACGTCTCATGTCAACACACTGGGAAACATACTGGCTGGCTGCAGCATACTCGCGAAAACGTCGTCACCGACATCAAAGTCGCCATTCTGGACAGCCTTGAACATATACTTCCTCGCGCGCCTATTGCCGCTGGACAGAAGGTGTTGGTTATCGGCGAGCAGCTCCTGCACAGACCGTCAACTCCAGATCGTACATCGACGCGAGCAAGGACACAAACCTCGATATGGTCAAAATAATCCTCATCCTCGTCGGCCCAAGTCATCTCTATCGACATGGCATCGTCGTCGTCGTCGTCGCTGAAGTCCTCGGCCTTCGCCTTGCCCTTGCCTTTGCTGAGCTTGCTCGCAATCGCTCCAGTCGCGCCTGGAAACCGCGTCTCGGGGTCTCATCCTCATCTGGGCTGTCGCTGTCGTCTTCTCGTCGTCTTCGTCGTCATCGTCCTCCTCGTCTTCTCCTCCGACGTCCTCGTCCTCGTCTTCAGCTTCTCCGATGAGCGCCCGCTCCTCGCACGGACGATTCCTTCGACCTCATCATCCGTTGCCACATCGGTGCCATCTTCAGGCTCGTCCGCCTCCGCGCCGCTTGCCCCATCTGCTACCTTCGCCTCCTCCCCATCTTCGTCCTCCTCGGCAGATTCAGGCCCACGCATCTCCTCTTGCTCATCCTCCAGCTTCATCCGCTCGATGTCCGCAATGTCGTCCATAGTGACTTGCCTCGAGCCTTCGGCGCTCATGCCATGCACGAACCTCTTCATTGCAGCCAGGTCAATCGCATCGTCGAGCTCCATGCCGCCCATATCGACAGAGAGCGCGTCAACATCGTCCTCTTCGTCCGATGTTCCGAAGTTGACGTCCGAGTCGCCTCTCCGCTGTTCAGCACGCCTGGAATCCTCCTCGCGCAGCATCGCCTCCTCATGCATTGCACCAAACGCGCCAAAGCCGCGTAACGACTTACGGCGCGCCTTGCGGTTGCGTTTCAGTAAAGAACGCGGGGTACCCCCACCAACTGGATGAAGACGACGACTCTGCGTCTTCACGGTGGTCTTGTCAAAGGAGAACGCGACGGAGTCGAACGAAGGGGGAGGAGGCAGCTCTTCGGGTTCCGGGGCCTGGAAAGCGGGACTAGCTGCGATTGGCGGTGTGCGAGGTGTTCTCGGCGTTTCGGGGTAGAGTGTACCCATCTCAATAGTGAGAGTGGGCTGTTGCGTAGCGCTGCCAATCTCGACACCTGTGAGGATGGAAGTAGACGGCAGAGTCTCTCCCTGTGCAGGTGAATGGTGTGCCAGGGGCGGCGACGGTTTACTATTGCGTGGGTGAGGTGCGACATAGACGATTACCTCGTCGTCGTCGTCGACAGCCTCTCCAAGTGCGCCGCCATCCACTCGGTCAACTTGAATACGGCTCGAATGGTAATCGGTGACGTCCGAGGGTGTGGCATCGATGAAAAAGCTTGCGGACTGCTGCTGTACCGTTGTTACCACCGGTGCCGTTGGTTTCTCCGCGGCAGCAGCCGCATCGACTTGCGCCTGGATCTTCCCGATATCCGCGAAGTCGATTTCTTCCAGTTGCTCTTCACCTCCCTCATCATCAACTGGCTCTGTAGCTTTGTCGAGAGGATGGAAGACTCGAAAGACCGCGTCGGCCGTTGGAACATGACTCTCTTCGTCCCCGTCAACTAAGAAGGCATGCTATTAACAATACCATGGAATCATTTCATAGTTCAACTTACCAGCAGTTTCGGTAACAGGCTTGAAGATATCTTCTTCTTCCTCGAACAACGTCGCAGTGTAGACCGATCGTACGAAAACCACAGGTCTCAGAAGTGGTCGATCTTCATAGAGCAAGCTGGACAACGGAGCTCCCGCCTTCAGCTTTGAAGACAGGTTGCGGCCACGCCCGTAAGGCAAGGAGGAACTGTCCCCTGCGTCACCTCTGCCTCGACCTGAGCCGCGAGGGGAGCCGAGTCCTCCGCGCGAGTTTTTGAACACGTTGAAGGGCATCGAATTAGAACCTCTGCCTCTCCCGCGACCTCGAGGCGTCCCACGAGTGGGCGGCGGTGTGGGTGGATTGCCTGCAACGTATTCATGATGTCCGCCGACTCGACATATTCTATTACTCACTGTTCGACCATTGCTGGATGGGAAAATCTAGCTCATCCAGATACGCTGGACCTCCTCGTCCTCGTCCTCTACCGCCATTTCCCCGTCCGCCTCTCCATCCGCCCCTACCTCGACCTCGGCCTCGAAAGGAGTCTCCATTGTCGAAAGAGCCCCGCGATCCTCCGCGGCCACGGTTGTTCTTGCCTCTAGCCATCTATAGATACAGGAGGATGTCGATGGTATGGATACAGCCGAGAGATGGATAATCAACAAAGCGAGGATAGCAGGTGAGGAGCCAAGCAGATGAAGGATTACAAGCGTAGAAGGGAAAAGTTGTTGAAGGCTCTAGCCTCTAGCCTAGAGACCTTACCAAGAGTCACTGCGGTAGCGAGTTGGAGTAGGCATCAAGGTATTCCCGGGCCGGGGCCGAATATGGACATCTAGACGCCCATTGTGGGGGCGTGTTGAACGCGGTTGCACAACCCTACCGCATGCCGTGACCCTCTGCGTCCTGACACTTCACTGCTTGAACAACTACACTCGATGATGACGGAGAAAGCTATACACGACCGTGTCAACCTTGCTCGGCTAGTACGCAGACTTGAGAAGAACATCGCGACGGAGAATTGGACCGACGACGCACCAGGGACCTCTTCCACCCCTGCTTGGATCAGAACCAGAGGGACACTACAGGTATGCATCAAGGTTCGTTGACCCGTTATACGCTTGTGGCTGACAGCGGTCATATGCTGTCACCAGAAAGTGAAGCATGCACGCAAGCTCCTCCAGAGCGTAGAATCTGAGGACACGTCGAGCTCGTGAGTGTAGTTGATTCCTGATTCAGACCTGCGTTGAGTGTATTCTTGCCTCAGCAATGCGCCACGACACTATGCAGACCTTAGAAAAACCCTGGATTACTTAGAGTCCCTCGTCGTTGAAGTGGACAAGGTAACATCGTGCATCACGCGTGGTTCGTTCTGTCTGACGCTAGCCGTCGCGCAGAGAATCTCTCCTCCTCTCACACGTCCAACCCACATTCTACCCACTATTCCACCGCCCCCGCCTCCCGTGGATGTTTCCACGTCAGCGGAAGAATCACAGCCCGACTCGGAGGCCACGCCGCTCGACCCGACCGCTACATTACTGCCGGCTGACGAGTCTTCGGCTGCCGCAGCCCACGATCGACTTCTTAGTCCCTCCGAGTCACGCACATTCACAAGAGGCCCCGTCAATCCAAGCGAAAGCTTGCTACCTCCTTCGCTTCCCACCGCGGCAGAGAAGTTCACGTCACAAGCTACGCCCGCCTTCTTGCAGAACTCCGCTGCCCTGCAAGAGGAGCTGTCCGCGCAACTTGCACAAATGGCGACGCAGCTCAAGCGCAATGCTATCCACTTTGCTGGTGCGCTCGAGAAGGACAAGGCGGTCGTGTTAGAGACCCAGGAGAAGCTCGAACGCAACCACGATGTGATGTCGAAGGAGCGCGTGCGGCTGCGCGACCATAGCTCCAAGAGTTGGGGGACTACTTGGATAACTATCCTCAGCCTCCTGGTCGTACTGGTTGGGTTTGTCATGACCTTCCTAATAATCCGCATCACATAGGCACATACGCGATGTCTTCATCCAAGCAGCATGACGGTATTTATGACGCTTTCGCTTTACTTATCGCTGCATTAAGTGGTGCTAGTACAGCGGCAATACAGGCGCCTGATATGGTGGACCTGGCCACAGATCATCGTTCCTAGAAGAGTGCATGAAGGATGGGGGTGGCCGTCAAGAACAACCTTTGCCCGAAGAGCCGTATGCGCGTAGTAGGTATCCATCTGCACCTTCGTGATATCGCCGCATCGTCAGACCCACAGGTCCGTACAACTTGCCCATCGTCGTTCACCGGTGAGAATAGCGTCCGCGAGTCGTCCCGGATATTCTTGTCTTGCATGCATCCTCGAGGAATGACCGATGCCAGACTCCCGGCTGGAGGCGCTCGGGCCGACGTCGCGACGTTAGTGGGACCAGGAACGCTGAATCAGTGGCCTTGTCCAGGACGACACCTTTACATACTCCCGGTTTTCGGGCGGCATATGTGGCCACCCCAGAACTATGCGACCCAGATGGTTCGTACGCCAGGCACCTGCACCCGGCGCGGGCTCGCTGTGAGTAGATCATACCGACAATAGTCGTCATCCGCGTCCGCTGCGCGTCCTTCGGGCCATAGCTCCGTACTGCTGCCTGCGCGGAGTGCAATTTTCCTGAGCCCTGCGAGCGGCCTCGAACTCTATAGGCTAATCATCAGCAATGGCACGTATACATCACGTACAAGGTCTGCCAGAATCAGGCCTGGGGCCGCGCTGTGGCCGTCATAGGCCCCGAGCGAACTTGGTCTGCGATTCGGAGAACGGCTATCGCCTCCCGGGCCCGCGCATGGAAGCATTGAGCTCAAGGAAAGGCGAGGACATGGGCGATCCGACATGTCGGGGTGGACAGGAGGCAGGCTGTTTCCGAAACTGTGTGTTTAACAAATGAAATACACACCGTTGCATGTCTCTGTTACTTATGTCCGCTTCTCAGCACGCAATCGTAGGGTTCGGTAAGAGCACGCACCTTCAGCACGTCGCGCCACGTCTCCCGCGGCCGCCTCTCTATAAACAGTGATTAGACGTTGTCGTCGTTGCACAGGACCGACTTTATGGATCGCTACTAAAGGCTATCGTGATGGTCTAAACCGTCGATCGATGAGCGAATTGGGTCCGCGACGAGACCTAAGACGACACCGACGATCATGACCGAAGGAGACATCGGGCCACTTCTCCATCAGCGCAGTTGCAAGGAAGAGCGTACCAGCACTGCTGTTCAGCTTGGCTCTTCCACCAGAAGTTCCGCACGGTGTGCCGCCGCCTCATGGATCATGTAGGAGCCACTCACCGGCACGAGAAACCGTAACACAACACCCAGCCCGCGTTCGTCGTTCGTTCATCTTGCAGGAGCCGTACATAGTGTGATGACGAAGTCTGATGGCGTCAGCGCAACAACAGCATCCATGGATGCAGCGGGAGTCTCCGACGTTTCTCCTAGGATGTGCCTCCCAGGACCAAAAGGTATCCCGGAGATGGAACCGACTTTTCCGTCTCTCCCCAGGCGACGAACTGGAGGACGCAGGTGGGGAGGCGTTTTGAACAGCTGCTATACAAGGACGACCCACCGTGCAAATGAGGAGGTTCGTCACACTCGGAGTGACAACCCATGATGAGCCTCTGAGGAAAGCTAATATCAATTTCCGCCACTGCAGGGTACATTTTGCATTGATTCGACTCACATTACGTCTGTGAACATTCTTATTAGCTCGACGCCTTCGAGCGAGCAAAGCGCTGCGCGTGCAGGACGAGTATTTGGCGAGTTAGCAAGCCTCTACCTGCACAGAAAGAGTCGTACCAGCAGCATTGTTGTCGATAAGTCGGCCGAAACTTGAGACGCTTTGGCATAAACTTCCAGGATGGTCGCATATACGTCATGTCTCAATAAATGAGCACGCCCCCACCAGCGGTCTCTTGTCTCACGAGGCCTATTATCGGTTAGCCCTTGGTGGTCCGAAGCTAATGCGGGCGTAATAGAACTCACCAGGGGGAAGCAACGAGTGGAGTCGGCTTGCAACGTGGTACTCCACGCCGGAAGTTAAACAAGCCTGAACATGCCCTGTGACTGAAGGTTCGGGGCCAGGCACACCTCGCACATAGGACGCGACGACAGGTCGTGCATCACATCGCGGCCGCCACAGTGCACGGTCACGATGAGAGGCAGAGGTTTGTGGATCCACTACCAGACGACGCTGATCGTTTAAGTCTCGTGCCGTCTCCTGCGGGGGCCAGGTAGAAAGTTAACGTCGACATACCATGTCTTGGCCTCGCCGGTTGCGAGACAAGAGCCGCTCGAGCGACGGGGAGCGTCGCGGCGATGATCGTCGTGTGGGGTAGTGTTTCCGAGGAAGGCGGCATGACGAGAGCGACACGAGAATTCTTGAGACTCTGGACCCCGATCCATGATACAAGTACTTGTATGCTGGCTGTCAAGTGAGACGATAAGCGGTAGGCACAGATAGACAATCGGCCACGCAACTCACGATAGAAGCAGCTCGCCATCGCCGTCAGCAAGCCGACCAGTGCACGCCTATGTATCTGTATGGGACGAGGGCCCCATGTGAGCGCGACACGGCTGCAGATCGCGAGACGCAGATACACGGCCATCCACAGAAGCACAGGTCACTCACTACACACTCCGCGAGCGCGCGCAAGAAGGCTAGAGGAGGACGATCCTGCGTTCGACTCCGAGACAACTCGGAGCGTTCCCGGTCGACACGACCAGCTCAGCTCGACCGCAGCGACCAGGCAAGGTTCAGGATCAGGATCGTTCGAGGCGTCCCCGGACACAAGCCGGCGTTCTGGACGTAAGAGGTGTGCATCACTTGACGCATTGCTGGCAAGCTAAGCCTTGCACGAGCCATACATATGCACGGGTATGGTCGTGCCAGATCCACGCCTTGGCGGACGAGCGGTCAGAGGCACTGTCACACGAACACGAGGCAACAGAACGCTCACGCTGTACCTAGTCTACGGCCACCGTTCGCACACTGTGGCCAGGTGAGAGACGTCCTCCCAGCGTTCCGTAGCCAATGGGCCGCCAGTCTTGGGTGGCTCGTCCGACGACTAAGATCAAATGATGCTCGCCTGAGTGGGTCATATGTCCGCAATCGTGTTAATTTGGACGACGTTCGTACTGTTGCCTGAAACAGATGATGCATGAACAAAGACGTAACACACTGGTGCCGCTTGGGAACACGAGGCGAACTGCACTTACCTCCGGTCGTTGCAGTCGTCAGGACAAGCTCGAGAACATACCGAAACTGCGCTTCGACCACAGATGCGTCATATGTTGACGCTTCCAACGCTTCCTAGCAGGTCGCCTAACACGCACACGTGAGCAAAGAACCAGATGATACCCCACAACTACACGCCTTTCTCAGGGCAGGCCCTCTGACCGGTGTCACACGTCGCTCAGCAGGGGTTCTGCAGTGTTCCAGACCAGGACATAGCCCATCAACAGAAGCGTGCGGCATTCAACGACGCTGCGAGCGAACTTCTATGCGCCACACCCTGCGAGAGGTGTGCGCATCGCGCTCCACTCGACATCGTTCTCGCATGCCATGTGCGACAACACTGACACTCGTGGAGGTTGGAACGAGTTCATGCGGCCGCCGGCCTGATGCGTGAAGCGCGTTGAGGTCCCTGCCAGTGCGCCGATTGAGAGAGCCAGCCGTCCTTCGTTCATCCAGATCCTGGTGTGCATTGTGGCTCAGAACTAGAAAACAAGTCAGGGTGAGAACGGGGACTTACGGGAATCCGACTCAGCGACGTGCACCCCAGATCCGGCCAAACGATCGTGAGGCTCGACCTTCGACAGTACGCATCGCAAGCATCGCATTGGTAGATAGCAGGACTTCTGAACGCGTGCCGCGGAGCTGGTGGTTCGGAGCGCCAGCCAAATTATGAAGGTGAACGACTGTGAACGAGTGAGAAGATCGCCTGCATGCGTTCTCGTGCCACGAATGGCATTGTGCTCCCCAGGGCAGCTTTCAAACACGAAGGTGGCCTTCTCGTGCGTACGCAGTCGCCGGCTATTTCATAGTGAGTACCCTGTAGCAGCCAACCAGTGCGCGGGCCCGTGTGACCTATGGAAGAGACCCACCGATCAGAACAACCGGAGTCGAACACGCCGTGAGTACGCGCTCGAGTACTGTATTGACCGAGGGAGGAGCAAATGCGCTCGATGTTGACCAGCGAAGCGATGGAGGGGAGATTGACGAACAGGTCTGAAGTCTTGGAGTATCCGCTGCGGAGAGAAGGATGTCAGTTTGACTTGACTGGTTATGCTTGCCAGCGCAGTACGCACCTCCTTGCCCTGAATGATGAAGAAGCAGGGCATCGTAGAAGACCTCGAGCAACGTAATCGGAAATGACCAGATAGAAGCCACACCGCGGCGAAGTACAGACCACTCGGACGGCCACGGGGGGCGGAATGTGCGCACGGAAGTGATCAAACGCCGCAGTTGAGGTTCGCGCACACGGTCATACTGTCGCCCATGCAGTGTTCGAGAGTTCTGGACACCTGCTGAACTGAATTGAGTCGAGACAGCAGGCCACTTTGCCCTACCCTCGAGTCGCCGCCGTGGGAGACCCACACCCTGTCAGCTCGGAGCGCACAAGAAGCAGCATCGGAGCGGGTGACAGAGCGGAACGGCACGCATGGACGCTGTCGGAGATGCCTGTGGGCACCGAACGAAGCTGCTTTTCGATGACAGCATGTGGGTGGTCCCACACGAATGGCTCAATCGCAGCTCAGCGGTTCGCGCATACAACTCTTGAGTAAGACAGAGGTTGCATCAAGGCAACAAATGCACTGAGTTTACTTCAGGCACGAGCAGTGGCTCTCACGTCCTACGGCGTCGAGATATCCCGCACTGACGTTGCGCAGCTATTACGTTCGCGTATGAGGAGCACGCCGTTCATCAAGCTCGGGGACCTTCCCTTCAGCACCCCAGCTGGACGAGCGAGACGGTTCGGGACCGCTGGCAACTCCACACCTCGGTGACGAAGGCGACGAGCGGAGCTGTAGGGATACACATTGCATACGATCGGTTGACACGGATACGACTGCATTCGGCTGGCCATGACGCACTCGTAGCATAGTGGGCTTGCGTCGCCAGATACACGTGCAGATCGCAGCAGCGCTGAGCCTGAGTCCTCTGAAGCAGTCCACTGGAGCGCGCGCGACATGAGGCGGATAGCGTGAGGAACTTCAGTCTTGCTGGCCAGCTGTCCAGGGTGCAGGTTGTGCGGATCATTGTGCGCAGCTGCCTGTATGACCGAGGTGCATGGACAAGGAAACCTCACCATGCCAGACGTATCCTCGTGAACAAAACTCTGGTTGGGATCCGCGGCAAGCGAGAGGAATTGAGACGATGGGGCACAGCTCGAGCGAGCACAGTCCCGAAGGCCTGCCATAGCTCATGGAGCTGGAGAGGGCGCACATATACCCACTCCAATCGCAGTAACACGACTACTGAACGAAAGCGGGGCGGATATGGAACTCACCTGTGGCGATATAAGCTCATGCGAGCTGACCTGTCCACGGGTGGGAGTTGACGTGGTTCCGGGCGCCGCACACTTCCTGCCAGGTTGCGGTACCTCGATAGCGCAATACGCGCACCCCAGGGGGCACGGGGCAACGTTCGGGTGGTGCATGCCATTGGGTAGGTGACGTCTGGCGCAAAGCCCGCACATACGCAGCACACGGTAACGGTGAACAAAGTTCGGGGTTCGACTGCTCCGGGAGGACGTCGAGCCCCGCGCAGGGCGTTGGTTAACAACGTCAATGGGGTTTTGCGATGATCTATATCTTGGGGTTGCGACCTCGTTCCAATGAGTCACATAGATGGAAGTAGCAACGTAGCGATACCACCCACCGTCTCAGTCTGTCGCCGCCCTTCGCCGCCCCTCCGGAGAAACGGAAGTGCTTTCACATGCAGGCGTCAGAGAACGGAGGCCGCCCAGTGACCATGGCAGTCGGTCGAGACCGTCTGGGGCGGTGGCTGGCGGTGACGCTGTGGCCCGCCCGTCGGCACTTCCCGTCTGACCGCAAGAAACCCCAAAATACTGCGTGGAATCCATAGAGTTCACGGTACATAGCCAGTACTTACTGTGGCCAGAGAGGGCATAGAGCGCGAGATGGAGGATGTCAATAACTCTAAGCCACAAATTGCCACGAAACATCGCGGAGGCGGATTGTCATGCGGGGTCGAAGCGGTCGATTGAAAGTGTGGGGCTATAGACTTATCCGAGGAAAAGCGAGATTGACGAGGCGTTGATTGGCTGGGACGGGGCAGCGTCAGGTGTGACGTGACAACGTTGGGTGCGGGTGTGGCTGGGTCTAGACCGCAGAGCGACTGAAACAGGGTCCGTGGCATTTATTTCTGGTTGTTTGCACGGTTACCTCCTTGATTTCTGTGTGTTTATTTGGCCGCCCGACGAGCTCTCCATCTTCCCTTGGATCCCCCCACGACACTCGACCCGACCACGACGACCTCAAGATCGACTCTGGCTGCCCCCGCGACGACGAGGAGCGCGTTTTACGCGTCGTTTACCCCATCTTGCACGCCCATCTCTTCCTCGTGCTCTGTTCTCGCATCACCCGCAACCCCGCGAACCACGTTGTCCTGCCGAAGCCATGAGTAGCTTCTCGTCTCTCTCCTCGTCCCGCGCCAGTCCGTCCCCTGCGTCTTCCTCCAGAAAGCAGCACCGGACCGACGTCGGATTTGGTTCTCGGCCTCGCGTTCCATCCACCGGAGCGTCCACGAGTCATGTCGCCAACGCCCGCCAACGTCATGCGTCCTCGAGCGCCGGAAGCAGGGCCCGGTATCTGGATTGGGAGCAGGAGGGCCTACCTTCCTCGTCAAACTCGCGCGATTGCTCACCCAGAAATTCTGTCGGCCACCGCGGAGGTCACGCATACTCTGCCTTACCGCAGACGCCCCCATCCGATTCCAAAGTCCGAAGTTGTTCAGGCGCGACCTTGCCTTGCAACGAGGTCTCTCCGGCCTTCCGCATGGGCGGGTTGGGGCGTCGGATCCCTGGCATCCAGGCCCATCAATCTGCACGCGTCCCCCGCACGACCAGCTTGCCGCCGCTCGTGTTTGCACAAGTAGCTCCTGTGCCATTAAATCAGCCCCCTTCCCTCTCCTCCTCCCTGACCTCGCCCGCTCCTTCCCTCGCTGGTCCGCCCACGCCCCAGAGCAAGCACTCCCCCGTCCGTGCTCGCCCGCGCAGCGTGTTCGTTACGCCGTCGGCCTCTTTTGCATCTCTGCGCAGCGACTCGCGCTCTTGTGAAGCACAACAGCTCCGGTGTGAGCGGCATACACCGTCACCGTCACCTCTTTCGCACGCATCGCGCGAACCGCGGCCAGGTTCCCATCGGTAAGTCCCTGTTCTATGGACCCTGTGTTAGCCTATCCAGACCGGTTCGAGTCTCTTTCGCGTCTCGCGAACCTTGTACATTTTATATTAACTGAACCCTATCCATTTGGACCTATTTGGACCTGGGAAACTGTCTCTCCGGCCTCTGGACCGGTTCGCTCCAAGCGCTTCTGTTCACCCCAGTCTTCTCTTGTACCATGCGTGTCTTTGCGGGATGCGGCCCCTTTTATTTGCCCCCTTCACCGCAGTACTTCCTCCCTCTCCCGCAGACACTGTCTCCTCACCTCTCCGCGTTTGCGATCGTACGCTGACCACTGCTTGACCCCCATCACCACGCTTACTCCTAGGTCTTCGCCTGTCTCCTCTCCACGCAGGCCCTCTATCAGGCGTGGCCTTGTACCGCTTCGTGCACGCCCTACCCTCGCCATGTCGATGCAGGTCCATGCCCCCACCCCGGTGTTGTCCACCCGGCCTATGTCACCAGCCCTCCTACCTAGCGCGCGTCCCCGCTCTAGATCAAGGCCAGGGTCGACCTCTCGTCCCTCTTCACCTCTCACTTCCACCGTCCCTCTGCCACAACGTCCTCCCATGCCTCGCCCCCCCAGTCGCTCTGAACGCCTCCTCCGTGATACTCTGCGCCGTGCGGAGGAACAGGAGCGCATGATGAACCCGCCTCCTGCGCTGTTTGGGCTGTCCCCTCCTGCCCCGAACTCCACCGTGCCCCCTTCTGTCGTACAGATGTTCGGCCCATGTCGGCTCCCATCCGCAACACATGGTGGGAGGCGGCACCGTCGCAACACGTCTTCGTCATTGCAGTCTGACTCTTCTTGTGACTACTTCGACGGTGAGGTAGTGGATGAAGATAGCCAGGAGGACGAGGATGACAACGGGTGGCCGTGGCGGGATAACAGTGCAGGATCGTCGTCGTCTGGGCATGACCACGGTCATGGCTACGTCCCCCCTCGTACGACGTCGAGCAGCAAGGTGGATGGTACGTTGTACGCCACCCCCGCATCACCCTCCCCCGCCCGCGCGCAGTTACAGCGTGCGGCAAAGTCCTCGCCTTCTGTTCCTCGGAGGCATTCCCACTCCCAGTCTGTCTCGCACGTTGCCGCCCATCTCCCCTCTCGAGCAAACACAGACGCAGACCACACCCTTACGCCACACGAGGTAGTGCTACGGAGTAAGCTGGAGGGCGTGTTGAAGAGCGCCAAGGTGCAGGATAGGCGGACACGGAGCGTCGAGCGCCGCGATCCCGATAGCGGGTTCAGCAGCGGTAGTGGCAACTCTATGGCGAGTAGCAGGAACATGAGTGGTGAAGGCGACTTTTTCTTCGGCGCGAATGGCGATGTACGTATCTCGTCTACAGTCTCCGCATCTGGCATCGCTGATCCTTATACTCCTCAACAGTCCAGCTTGACGTCACTCAACTCTTACGACGGCAGACACAAGCCGGCGGCGAGTAGTCCGTCGTCGCCGCACACGCACTCCCGAGCTCTGCACATGGCTTCACACGCCTCTCCTCGGTCGTCGCACAGGCCGCTCTCGTCGCAGAGGGGTAGCTCTGCCAGCAGTGCGAGCCCGCTCACGCCACCACCTTCGCCGCCGTTCAACGCGCGTCAAGCAGCTGCACAGTGCAGGGCGATGGACGGGTACATCTCATTTTCCACCATCGAAGGTCTCGGCGTTCCGGAAGGCAGCGATGAGGAGGCCGAGGAGGAAGCGAAGTCACGCAGCCGATGGTTCCAGTGGCTGCACATCTCTGGGAAGACCGCCCCACACGACCGCGTCCGTGGTCGTAGCGAAAGCTCAAGTAGCATGTCAAGATAATTCAACGCGGCGACGTCTTGTGGGTCTCCGGGATCGCTGCCGCGTTAGACGACGTGCTGCTGGGTTGCGCGACCGCTGCTGCCTCTGGTTCCGCCGGCGTGACTCACAGCGCTGGGTATCATCCATACTCGCCTCCTTCGCATGCCTTCATCATCATCGCATAGAAGATTGTTTATACACCCATGCTTCGCCGACATATGCTCTGCTCTGCTGTTGTTCATTATCATCATCACATCCACACTATCCACACCTGCATCATCTCACCATCCACATCCTATTCCATCGGTAATCGCATCGCCCCCGGACAAGATACATCCGACGAAGACTGACCCCTCAGACTACCCCGAGATACGCCCATCCGCCCGCTCATCCCCTCTTCCTGCACCGTCGCGCGCCGAATCCCCCTGGCGCACGATTCCATGCCCCCTTCACGATCATCACTTCATGTCACGACTTCCTTGCTGCCGCCTGCCGGCGGTGCTCCATTCACGCTCGCGAAGAGTGCCGCTGCCGGCGTGGGGAAGAAAAGGAGAGAGGCATCCTCTCCCGGTTCCTTCTCACTTATTCTCGTTTATGACTTTGCGATGATACATCTTTCGATATGTCTCTTTTACGACTCCTGGACGGATGACGACTTCATTTCCCTTCAGACTGCCACGATAGTTCTTGGATTGCTCCTCCCCTTGGAGTTTGTTTACGTGCGTGCGGATGTACTTGTATCATCGGGATAGGACGCGTACGTACACGGGCTCGACTAGTCAGTAGTCGTGTAGTCTGTAGGCCTCGGATCGGAGTCTCTGTATTGTCTGTTCGTAATCGCTAGCAATAGCACTCACTTACACACAAGCTTTCGACTCGTGTGCGCGCGAGAGCCTTGAGGTTGGAACCTGGCTCTGCCCCAGCGCCTGGCGCACGGGCCACTGGGCTACACGCCCTTTCAGCATTCCGCACTCACACCCCCAGTCTTCGGACTGATATTATCGCTGATGAAGTTTGAGCCTCTGACCCAATGACCCTCTCCCAGGAACACCTCGAGTGCTTCTCGAATGCATCCGTCGATGCAGACTGTATTCCCTCTGGGCTATCACGGATATAGCGCAACACCCCAGGGCTATCGAAAGCGCATCGTTCAGTGGCGTCCACGCTCGTTCACGTCCTCCCGATTCGAGCTACCGAGCCTGTTGCCACTTACAGTACCTACGGCCGCCTTCGTCCGGTTCGTCGTGGTGACGCAAGCTAACGAGAAGTTTCAATTGGAAGAGACTTATCGCACATTGACAGGAACAGCGTTGATCCCTTGGATGATCCCCCGCTTCGGCCACGTACGCGGTGGGGATGCGGGTTCGTCGATGAATCCATCATCCGCGATAGGTCGTCATGTCCTGGCGGCATCGATGAGTCGATGACAGACAGAGTTATCTTGAAGTTGCTGGATGAGCTCGTGTCTTGCCCACATCGACAGAACATCAATATCGGATAGGCGACCGTGCCACCGTGCGATCGCCCATGAGAACGAAGGGCCAAGGCCCCACCGCGGGCTGAAATGATGATGAGCCTGCTTCTGCCGCGTTCAGGGAGAGCTGGTGGAGAAGATGCACTGGCATCTTCCCTAGTGCAGCGTGATATGGTGCCCACCTTCATACCACGATGGCTTAGTTTCCGGGGAACCATGATGCTCGCCTCCGGTGGTGTGAGTCTGCAGCTTCTCTGCATCCCTCCCGTATAGCGGCAGCGGCGTCCCGTCTCGTGCAGTCTACAGGAGTACACGGGATGCACGCAGCGCAATCACCTGTGCTCGACGCGCTGGTCTAGAACAATGAGCATGGGTATATGTGGGGACGAACGCTCACGGAACCAGATTCGCACCGCCGTTAAGGCTGTGTGCATCTGCGGGCTTGTGTACTCGAAGGTCTGTTTGAACCGGTTCGACATATCGCGCTCTGCGCAGATATCGCCAGCGCAAGATCTCTTCGTGCCAGGCCAAGTGTCAGGCGTCTTTATCGAGGGTCCTGTATGTTGTGGCAGTCCTGGGACAGAGATCAGGAAGCAACGTCTGTGCACTTCGTAGCGACACGTACCCCAGATCCGTCGAGCTGCCCAGGCAGGAGACTTCGGAATCAAATGCTCACCAGCGCTGTCCGAAGTGGGAGGCTAGGTTGAGCTAGCGGATACCATGGACGTAACTCTATTCCTGCTCGAATCCGACGTAGACGCATGTGCAGGATGGTCCAGGGCGGAGGTAAAGCGACAGTCCACCAGAAGAACACCCAGCAGGACTCCGCGCGAAGGTTGGAAGGTTGAGGGGCGCGAAGGTTCGTCTGTTCGAGAGTTCATCTTCTCCAATATCCCGGCGCGGCCGTCTCGACTCTCCGGACACCTCGGCTTGGCGCGGCGTTCAAAGTAAACTGTCCTAGAGATGATTCGTCGTTATGTTTGGCGTATGGTTCAGGATGCAGGAGGTACCAAGTACAACAGGCGCTGGCAGAGCACGCACCAGGTCGGCATTTCCCTTATTGGGACGTACCTCGGACTCGGACTCGGACTCGAGCTCGAAGACGCTTCTGTTACATTTGCACCTATGATTACATGCGAGCTATACAGACAGTTAAGTTACGTGACGCCCTTCAGAACAGGAATACGGATGTACAGGTAGCAAGCTGGGTATGGGTATAGACAAAGAAGTCCGTAAGACGGTCTATAGCGAGAGATCTGAGAGTCGTGACGATCGTGCGGTCGTAACTGGAGGCGTGCGCGAAGCGATGTCTACCATAAATCGGTGGCCAACCCTCTGAAGCTGTGAAACTCTCAGTATAAAGCTACGCAATCATACGAACGGACAAGGACTTACCGACGCAAGTTACTGGCGCGTACGACATGTACCACCCGGAATGAAGGCTTGGAAAAATGGAAGGGACCCAGGTAGATGTCGTATAAGGAGCACTATACCATGAGTTACTGCTTGGCCACCACCAACTGTTGGTGGTGGGAGTAGCGGCGGACTGTACATAGCTTGATGGTGTCCAAGGATGAACTTCCGGCGTATTCACGAATTGAACCGGCCGTTGCGACGATGCTTCGCGGCACTTCGGAGATGATTCAGGAGAGACAGAATAGCATGTCTCGGAGTCCGAGTCCCACTCGGACCGTTGATCGTAAGCTGAACTAATCCGTGACACGGACAGCAGTTCGTCGATGGCCTGATTGAATCGAATGACATGAGTCACGAATGCCCGGGGGAGAGGATCCTTGGTGAAAACGCACGACAACAAAATCCCACAACTCCCTAGCACAGTGCAAGCGTTCGTCGAACCAAGTGCCCGGAAGTGAGATGAACCTGAGTAGAAATCAGCTCCGTTGACCTGATCGACGGACACTGGGAGAGAGAAAACGTACTGTTGATAGCGTCTCTCGTACTCGCGGATATCTGCAAGGGGCAACTCGTTGCGCAGCAGGTCGACAATCTTCACAGCACCATCGATATAGCGCTCCGTCCTAACACGTTTAGATTGATTAGATTCGAGACGATCCAACCATCCACACAGGTGAGGCTTCTCGACGTTGTACTTGATGTCTTGTATAACTGCGACGATCTCTGCTGAAGGCATCGTGAATGATGGGCGAGGATTGAGAGGGAAGAAAGAGCTGTTACCTCGCAGTCCCCATAGTGCGCCACTTTATAGGAGTGTGGCGAGTGTCTCCAATACAGCAACCCGCTGGCCCGCGCTGGCACTATTGGCGATATACCTGAGGTCACCGATTTGGTATAGTCGCCGAACAAAGGGCTGTGTCCTTATGTGCTGCGGTTGTCGACGCAACGGCAATTGTGTCATCTGAACAGTGGCCGGGTTTGGTCAGTAGCGGCGTAACGATGCTCTGTTTGGGAAGTTGAGCGCGTTGTGCTGAGTACAACTATAAGAGTCTACCAGCATGGTCTATCAGAGAGAAGAAAGGCAACTGGTGCACTTACCAGGCGAAGGTGGCGTAGCACAGACCGGGTCGCCTTCCTTTATCCTGCCGGCCAGGACAAAGCGCCGCTGGAGCCACCGAAAACAACTTCACAGGCGTCGATGGCCAGTGCACACTGACAACAACAGATCTAGACAGCACTGCAGCATGCTGCCATTTCCGGGACAACACCTGACAAAACTGAGATGCATGCGTCTTTCCTGGTATGGACGAATGTGAGCTTGTAGCATGTGAGACGAGTACCTCTGTAACAGCCTACGTTCACTAGGAACATGGCGGTACATGGCAGAAGTCCCCGGCATACATAGTGCCAATCACAGAATCGGCGCTGAAGTAGCAAGGCGCCCAAGAATTTGCCGCGTTGCAAGCTCCGAAATGGGTATGTGATCGATTCTGATGTCATCCCAAGGCCTCCGCGACATTGCAGAGACTTGCAACCCCCGGCCAAGTATTCTATAGGTGACAATGTATTAGTAGCCGCCTCTCGATTCTTGATATGGTTGCTTTGTCCTTGCACGTCGATAGCAAGCCTGTGTGATAATTCTTCGAATCACAACGAAAGGCGGGTGGCAGTGCGTGTCTCAGTCTGCCAGAGGCGCGTTGAACGTCGTCTACTTTCCCACCCTCCTCTTTCCTTATCCCTGTTCATCGCTTCGACGACTCGCTGCTGGTCAGCCCAACGGCTGCTGCGTTGCCGGACAACGGAGTGGCATATTCCACTCTCCCTAGTGAGTGCGAATCCATCACCTGCACGGACCTTCCAGCTTTCAGTCTCGAAACCGCGCGTATGCGCATATACATACTGACACTCGTCCGCAGATTTATCGTTATATATCTTCAACGCGCGCCCGGTGCTGCCTACGCCCATCGTTTCGACGCTCCAACTGGTCGCCATCACCTTCTCCGTTCGACTCTCAGATCGACACTTGGGATGAAGCGTTGCATATGCGGAAAACCCTGCCTCAACAAGCGAGTATTTTCAGCGCATCAGGCCGAGTGCATTCAGGTGCAGACGTCCTCTGCGGAGAGCCACCGAGCTGCCACGCGGGCTGCGCGAAATCACCAGGGAGAGCCCCCTCCCAAGAGAACGCGTGTGGAGTTGCCGGTAAGTGATTACGGCGCCCTCATAGTAAACAGTGTTGACGATCTTCACATTGCCCCTTAGGAATGGATGCGTCCACCCTCGGGGTTGCGGAGAAAACCCGCCACGACTCTGGCGGCAGATCTTCTGGCTTCTGGTTCAGGCCCAGAAGTCCCTATGGACTGTGAGGTATGTCGGCGTATCACATCTCCATCTTGGCTCGGGCATGGTCTCTTACATGTAGCATTACAGCCCCTCGACCCTGCACCGGCAAATTCTCCTCCCGCACCCGTAGATGATGGTCTCCGGCGTACTCGAGCTGGACGCCGCGTCCATCCGACGTGGAAGATTCGTGACACTCTCCCGGAGGAAGCGGGCACCGAGTTTGAGGAGGAGCCACAGAACCCGATAGGACCGGCAGAGGACGCGACTCCGCGCTCCGGTCGGCGCCTCGTCATCCTCGTTACTGATTATGTCCGAACCGTGGTTAACAGCTTCGGGCTGAGACGCTTCTATAAACGACGCCCTGTCCGGCCTCCCACCGCGCGCGTGGACCTCGAAGCGTGCTACGCGCCAACCGCCGATGCTGCTGCGGCCAAGAAGACTTCGCGCTCGATCTCTGACATCATCTTTCCATACCCGAACCTCAGCTCATGGCGTTTCGGTTGGCACTACACGCGCGGCTACAAGAAGACTCGAGATGACATGCAGGAGATGCAGAAGCTCGTCAGCCGACCGGACTTCATCCAAGCCGACGTTCGAGATACCCAATTTAAGAAGATCGACCGGCTTCTGCTTCAACCTGACACAGACTGCTTCCCTTGGGCGAACGAGAAAGAGGGGTGGAGGAAGACGATGGTCACCATTGGGATCCCGAGCAGTAAGAAGGCCACTCAGGCTGCCCGACGAGAGGCGGCTGCAGCTCAGCGGCGCGTCACTCGTCATGAGCCACCCGAGGACATCCCTCCCGCGCACGCCATCCCGGGCTACCACTACAGTGTCGCGTTCCATCACAGGAGCATGTGCGAGGAAATCAAGAAGACTCTGAGCACTGACCCCGCCGTCCGCGACTTTGTCATGGACCCCTACTTGGTCGAACACATCGTCCCGAACTTGGCTCGTATAGAAGAAACATACGGCGAGGTGTTCAACTCTCGGGCATTCGTCAAAGAAGATCTTCGCCTCCAGAACTCACCGCCTGAGCCAGGCTGTAACCTGCCGCGCTCCGTGTTGGCCATCATGCTCTGGTCGGACGCTACCATTGTCTCTCAGTTTGGACAAGGGAAAGCCTGGCCAGGTTATATGTACTTCGGTAATCAGTCCAAATACACGCGTGCACGACCAACTGCCCGCGCAGCGCATCATATAGCATTCTTTCCTACGGTGCGTGTCCTTCTGCGGCGATGAATGATCCATGTACATGTCCTGACAAGGCTCTGTAGCTTCCAGACGATGTCCAAGATACGATCCGCCAGCACAACGGTGGCAAGGCCGGTTCAGCGGCGCTCATCACGCACTGCCGTCGTGAACTGTTCCATGCCGCATGGGAGGCGCTCCTCGACGACGAGTTCGTCCATGCCTATGAGCACGGGATGGTGATTGACTGCATTGATGGAGTACGGCGGCGTGTGTACCCGAGGATATTTTCGTATTCGGCTGATTACCCGGAGAAGTAAGTACTTCCTGGCCACGTCGGTGGCGACTGTTTGCTGACTCTTGGATAGGATGCTACTGGCAACCTTGCGAGACAAGGGGCGGTGTCCGTGCCCCCGATGTCTGACGTCGTTCTCGGATATCGCTGCGCTAGGAACCCCCGGAGATCACGACGCTCGCCATACCAAAGCGCGTCTGCCTGCGCCTGAGCGTGAACCCTTGGTTGCGGAGGCGCGTGACCTCATCTACGGTGGCAACTACGTCGTGAACTCAGAACACGTAGAGAATCTGCTGGCTGAGCAGTCCCTTGTGCCTGTAAGAGTATGTTCTTCTGCTGCGCCTAAACATTGCATCGTGTGCTCACTACATATGGACCCTAGAACGCGTTCTCTACGAGGCTCGGCCACCTGGGGTTTAACATTCAAGATGTACTCGTTGTGGATCAGCTTCACGAGTTCGAGCTCGGCATATGGAAGCGAGTCTTTTCTCACCTTGTCCGGATCGTCGAAGCGGCGGGGGGCGAGAGCGCCGTGCAGGAGTTGAACGAGCGGTGAGAGCTCCGTTATCTCACTATCCACTTCAAGCTGACGTTGCCATTAGTTTCCGACAGGTTCCAGGTTTTGCATGGACTACTGTTCGCAAGTTCCACGCCGATGTATGTTCTATGAAGCGTTTGGCTGCTCGTGATTTCGAGAACATACTGAAGGTGGGTCAGAGATGGGTGTTCTATCGGCACCGAGTTAGTACTGATCCATCATTGCAGTGCATTGCCCCTTGCTTCGACGGTCTTCCTGGAATCTCGGATGCTGATAACGATGCGATCCTGACACTTTTGTTTGTTCTTGCTTATTGGCATGCATTGGCCAAGATGCGTCTACACTCGGACACCTCTGTCGGCCTTCTCGACGACACGACGGCCATTCTTGGCTACGAGCTCCGCTTCTTCGCCAATGTCACATGCCTGCACTTCCGAACCCGTGAGACCCAGCGCGAGTACGAGGCCCGCAAGCGTGGTGAAGCTCGTCGCCAGCACGCCAACCTGCAGGGCTCAGCAGGGTCTGCACCTGTACACCCTCCATCCGGGCTGCCCTCCACCACCGCTGCTACCACACCTTCTGGTGCCGCCTCGTCTACCTCTGTCCCTGCCCCAAGCGGAGGTCGACGCCCGCAGACATTCAACTTGAACACAATCAAGATGCACTTCCTTGGCGACTACACTATGTTCATCAAGAACGTGGGGACCACAGATTCCTACACATCCCAGATTGTGAGTGTGAGGTGCCATACTGCATTCCTACGACATCTGACATGACTCCAGGGCGAACACGAGCATCGGCGGGTCAAGGCCAGGTGGGAGCGCACGAACAATGTCGGAGCAGAGCTACAGGTGGTCCACCTGGACGCAAAGGAGGCCCGCATGCACCGTATGGCGCAGGAGCTACAAGAGCAAGGCCTTGATATCCCCGGTCTCGTCTCGCACAAGCAGGATACGGAGGATCCACGGCTAATCCCGCCCGAGAAGCACCACCACATTGCGCAGTCCCAGAAGAACATCGTCGACCTGCGCTACTGGCAATCAGAGAATCCGCACGACCCCATGGTGCAGGTATGTGTATTCACGCATCTCGAGATCTCAAGATCGTTATTGATGCGCCCACTCCAGTCGTTCATTACTTTGCTGAAGGATCATCTGCGGAAGGAGCTCGCTCCCGAACATCCTGTGCTATATGATGAGAACATCCCGGTCATCCTGCATCATGATCGTGTCTACGAACATGCCACTGCCAGTATAAACTATACAACATACGACCTCCGCCGTGATCAAGACATCATACATCCGTCTGCTGGCAAAGCGGACATACTTGTCCACGCCCCGGATGCTGCCGCAGATCCCTCAGAGTACGCGTATCCCTGGGCTTATGCTCGAGTGCTAGGCATCTACCATGCCAACGTCATCCCTCCAGGAACCACCACTTCCCGACGCATCGACTTCTTTCATGTCCGATGGTTTCAACAGCCCGAGGGCGGTCATCACTTCCCTTGTGGGTCTTCAGTGCGTCGATTGGAACATGTTCAGTTTGTTCCACACACTGCTGGAAGTCCATTCGGTTTCGTGGATCCTTCGCACGTCCTTCGCGCTTGTCACCTTATCCCCGCTTTCCGTCATGGCCGTACAACCGGGTACCTACCTCCGTCTATTGCTCGCAAGCCTTCGGGCGATTGGAGGTACTACTCTGTCAACCGGTATGTATCAATGTCAATCTGAGCATCGCTTTCTCATACTCACAGAATCGTTCTCTAGGTTTGTTGATCGTGATATGTTTGTCCGCTTCCTCGGCTGTGGTATCGGGCATCTGGATCTTCAAGCCCGAGTAGTAGACAAGATCATGTGTGACGGATTCAATCCCGAGGCACTGTTCACGTCTAACCCCGAGGGTGAGGAGTCAGAGACCCACACATCATCCGGTGCCCATCTTGAGGAGCTCGAGGATGACGAAGAGGGACTAGCTGACGACATGGAGCACAGCCTTGAGGAGGAGGACGATGCACTAGATCCGGATGACCTTTTTGCAGAGCTCTAGTCGTTCTTGGGAGCGTCCGCAGCCAATCAGCGACACGCTGCTGGCGGTCACCCACATCCCGAGGCTCGAGCCCGCACCCCGACCCTGACAACCGTGCCACTGCTGATGCAATTAGTATGTTTCGAACCCCGCCTGCCCGCCCTTATAATCCTGCACTCTTCGAAGAGGCTGCCTTGCCCGGCACCCCTGATTTCTCCTCCTCTTTTGCTCTTTCCTCACCATGGCATCCACTTCGTCCTCTTCTGGGACTTCCTCTGCACCTGCTCCTTCCGCTCCTGCACAGGCTGCACAGTCGGCCACTAGTACCCCTCACCGTTCTCGTGAGCCCGATCAGGAATCCTTCGGTGCTGATGACGATGGCCTTGAAGCCCCTCGCAGGAAGAGGGCTCGCAAGACCAAGTATGTCATTTCACTCACTGTCGTTCTCTCCTCTCACTCATGCATATGTCAGAGACCCAAACGAGGTTTCCTACACTGCAACTGGTGCCGCAGTCGGGTTGATGGGAGATCTCTTCCGAGACTTCCAAGCCATCCTCGACTATGGCCTCCAGTTGCTTCCGGACACTCCAGAGTCCCCGCCGACCTCTCGGTATGTCCCACTTTCTACCCTATGTACCGGTATGCCTGTCTCATGCCGCCACCCTCAGTGACCGCAAATATCTTGCACTCTTCCAGCACATCGTTTCCTTATCACCCAAGGTCGTCGATGACATCCTCAAGCGTGGTGTCAAGGGCAGCTACCAGGTGGCTCGAGAGGTATGTTCCCTGACCAGCCATCTACTGCTGTCTGGCATCTGACCTTGTTCCGGAGCTCGAGGCTGGCCGCTCCGGTACCCGAGGTGTCGATATCCATAACATCAAGAAGGCTATCCTGACGTGGGACACGTATGATCCTCCCATCCTACCTGAAGCTAAGTCGGTGAGGGGCTTCAATCATCCGCTGTGCGGGCGACTTCTATGCCCACCATCGTATGACTGGTCAGACCCCGAGTAAGTGCTTCGTTTGTCGCACCGGGGCCATCGCATACTACCCAAGAACTATTGCAGGGTCCGCAGGGCAATTCAGAACCAGAGCCGAAAGTATCCCGTCGGCGCCCAGAACTTTCCACGCGTCCTGTGGCTCAACGAGGAGATGAACCGTGACAATCCCGCGGAAGGCTTTGCGCGCAATCGGCGTCTCATCCTGGTATGTACTTCAATTGTGCTGTGCTTCTGCTTGTTACCCACGTTTATCGGCAGGCTGGACGGTTTTGTCTTCTGGGTCCCATGGCATCTACTGCCACCGGTGCCTCGAAGACCCCAACTAGGAAGCCCAAGGCCAAGATTCACCGTGTCCGTTCAATCTCGCCAGCGTTCATCGCGTATACCGCACTCTTGGTGAGTGTTACCCCGAGTGGGCCCATGTGCCTGTCAATGACACTTTTGACTCTAGGTTCACCTATCCCTCAACTCTCAGGAGTCTTTCAATGACGGCTCGACTCCCGGCACTTACCCCTATGAATCCTTCTATCAGAACATCACTGGTTACATCGAGAAGACGATGACTGTCAAGGAGCGTTCAGATCTGCTCGTCTGGTGGACCACGTAAGTGTCGCTCGGTCTTTGCCTTGACACCTATGGAGTTCTAATTCTGTCGCTTTGTAGACAGATGTTTGGCGCCCTCGAGGACGACTTCAGCGACAATGAAGAGGACCCGGAGCACCTCTCGCTGTTGGGCTTCATGAAGAAGCAGGCCGCCGCCCGTGCCACTGCTCAGGAGGCCCAGGAGGGGCCCGAGGCTGCCGCTTAGTGTGGGCGGTGTCGCTTATTCCGTCGCTCTTTAGTGTTGTTCTCTATATCTCAGTATCATTACACATTGTATCCCGGTTTCGAACATACTGCTCTGGCAGCGGTGTTTCACCCAATATATCGCTCATTACTCACATGACCTGGTGTGTGCAACGTGCATTCACGACGTGTTCTGATACATATGCAACCAACTGGAACATGGCGTATTCTCGTCAAATTCATAATGATACCGCCCCTCACAATGAGTTCGAAGCCGCAGGATACTCGCAGTACTTACAGCAGACACTATAATTTCGTCTCTTCCTACCGGTAGCAACCTATGTGACTATCCTATCACTTGTAAGGCATAGAAGCATAGTGAGCCTTGCAATGATATGGTCAGTTGCTTCCAAGCTATGCACTTGGAGAATAGTGGCCTTATAATGCATTCTGTTTACCCGATCATTGCATCGATTATAATCCCCTTAGCAGCCATGGCAACCCGGTTGTAATCGGGTCTAATATGCAGGCCAAATCTGTGATTAGTACTTCGGACTACCGTGTCGGCCGGAGCGCTCATGCCGCCTTCGCCACCTTTGTGGTTTGGCGCCTCCACCCACGGCTATCTTCGACGCAATTCAATACGACCTCAACGTGAACTTCGGTCGGACGTACATCCTGCACCTATGATAACCAGGTGCGATATGCTCCACCTATCTCGCTATGTGGACCTCGTGCGCCCGAGTGCCATTCAAGAGTTGTCGGTGAGCTGGCGTACTTACACGTCCACCTCAAGTAAGTACGATATCATGAATGCTAAGCTTGGACCCGCATAATCTTCAGCTGTCGCTTCTTCGGTAGCAGTACTACGACTCGGCTGCAATTTCGCCTCAATTTCCTCGATACTTACAGGAACTCGAGCAGAGTACCACTCGGTCGTGCACGGGATCGGCCGCGCACGTCGAGCCGCGGCGCATACGCCTGCGAAGAGTAGTCTCATTTCCTATGACCAGGTTTGTCACGCGATGGCAAGCACAGTATTACCACCCACAGTGGCAGGTGCACTTCTGAAGCGGCCGCGGGACAAGTCCCTATATCCGTAGATACGGTGAGAAAGCCCTCGACTGCACCACCTGCTATCTCCCTACTCACTACTCGACAGACCCCCCCCCCCCCTTCTTGAAGTGTTATGGAACAAGAAACGGAGAAACCCAACTCTGCCTCTGTGAAGAAGGCTCTCTCAGATGTGGAGGCGGACGTTGTTACGGTCTCCGTGCCCGAAGATGGTCTCAAGCGGCAGATGAAAGATAGACACATTACGATGATCAGGCATGTCACTGCCCTTCAACCCCTTATCGTCCACTGACCTTCCCTACAGCATTGGAGGTAAGTACTCATACCGAACCTGCAGCTCGGCCATGACTTGACCAGCACGTTGTCCAGGCGTCATCGGCACTGGTTTGTTCCTGGGGACGGCTTCTGTCTTGCAAACGGCCGGCCCCGTGGGGATGTTGCTCGCATACCTGATAATCGGGTCAATATGCTACGCTGTCATGGTGAGTTGGTGCGTTGTGTATCCCTGCCAACAAGTAGCTTACCTTCGTCAGATATCCCTCGGAGAAATGATCGCCTTGCTCCCACTACCTGGCGGGCACCTCACCTTGGCAGAGCGCTTCGTAGATCGAGCGATGTCCTTCACCCTTGGCTGGCTTTACTGTGGGTTGACCACCTGAACGTCGGATGGAAGCGTGCTGACATACCACCCAGGGTATGACTGGACGATCACTCTTCCCGCGGAGCTCAGCTCTGCTGCTGTTGTGCTTCGCTACTGGTTAGTTGGATATGTACTTGAACACACAGCGGAACCACCCCGGGCCACTGAACGCTAAGTCATAGGGATGTGTCGGTCAACACCGCGGTTTGGATCGCCATGTGCCTCGTCGTGGTCCTCGTGATTAACGCATTCGGAGCCGGTACGTGCCTGCAAAGATTATCGACAGTACCAAGGGCTCATTGTACGCAGGTGCTTACGGAGAGGCCGAGTTCATTTTCGCTTCTATCAAGGTCATCACAATATCTGGTTTGTTGATCCTGGGCCTCATCCTCGACCTCGGCGGAGGACTTAACCACGACCGGATTGGTTTCCGGTACTGGAAAAATCCAGGCCCCTTCGTTCAGTATGACGGTATCGCTGGAGCAAAGGGTCGTTTTTTGGGCTGGTTTGCTGTCATGCCCCAGGTTGCCTTTGTATACGTGGGGACTGAAATTGTCGCGGTAAAATGAAACCCATTATATACATAACCAAGTACGCGATGTGCTGATGAGCCGACTCACCAGATCGCGGGGGCGGAAGTGAAAAATCCTCGCAAGAACATTCCGAAGGCTATTCGCACCATCTATGTTCGACTGCTGCTGTTCTACATTGGTGGCGTCGCAGTCATGGGACTACTCGTTCCCTCAAACGACCCTCGACTCAGTCTTGCGAGTACAAGTGGGACCGCGGCCGCGTCGCCCTTCGTCATCGCTATCAGCAATGCTGGTATCAAAGTTCTGCCATCAGTGCGTATTCCCCGCCATTTCAGCGCATACCTTGTTCGCAAACTCTCTATGCAGATCATCAACGCCGCAATACTGACGTCGGCCTGGTCTGCTTCGAACAGCGATCTCTATTCCAGCTCGAGGGCGCTTTGTACGTATCAACTTCCGCACTCTACCGTTCTAGCATGAGTTTTGGGTTCTGATGATAGCGCGCCCAGATGGCCTTGCGCTGAACGGGAACGCTCCAAGGATTTTTCTGAAGGTCACGTCCCATGGTCTGCCCTGGGTCTCCGTGACATTCTCCGCCATTTTCGGCTTGCTCGCGTTCATGGGTATCTCCAGCGGCAGCGGCAGGGTCTTCGGATGGTTCGTGAACATGTGAGTGATCACCACGACTGTGGCGAAGTTATTGGAACTGACTCTTTCATAGGATCTCCGTCGCCGGCCTAACTAGCTGGTTTGGGATTGCAGTGACTTACATCCGGTTCCATCGCGGGTTGCGAGCACAAGGTATCGATCGCCGGACACTGCCATATAGGTCACCATTCCAGCCGTTCGCTGCATGGTACGCTGCTGTCGGTTGCCTCGTCGTTCTGCTCGTAAGCTGCCTACGGCCTTCACCTGTGGCCCGCCACTGACTCCCTCCATTTTGCTATAGTTCAGCGGGTGGCCTATATTCCTGAAAGGCCACTGGAAGACGGATATCTTCGTTACCACCTACCTACCCCTGATCTTCTTCCCGATTCTCTATGCTGGTGCGAAGTTATGGACTCGCACTCCGCTCGTGTCATATACTGGAATGGATTTTAAGTCGGGATATCAGGAAGAATTGGACACTACGTACGTCACGTTGTTGGTATCTTGAGTTACTTCGGACACTAACGCCAGTACTAACTTACTCCGCAGGCACGAAGAGCTCGCGCCGCGACCAAGCTGGAACAAGCGATTCGGGACCCACTTTTTTCGCAAACCGTCATGAACTCTCAGAGTGCCTTCTCCGAGTCAGAGTCTTGCTTGTTTTGAATTACTTAGAGTTCGGTTTCGAGCCATCGTATGAATAATGAGCAAGTGCCATCCCATCCTTGATTTTGCACCCCTCGCGGTTTCGTTTCACTCAGATGCATTGGTTATTGACTATGATGTGCTCCGTATGCGCAAGGCTCGCTAGTCAGCTTTTGGTTCCTTGTACATTGGAAAGTACTCGCAAACGGACTAAGCGGGCTCGCTCGAAGTGCCGGTTCCACTCGGACGTCGACAGCTGCAGCGCATCTGACGTCTGCCCCTCGACGTCGTACTTACCGAAAAGATATTCGAAGACATGCTGGGCAACACCAGTACCAGCACTCGCGGTACGCCCGCCACTATATATTTCGCCATATCCGAGCCAGGGCCGCTTCTGTCAGGGACAGCCAGCTGTGCACTCGTTCAACAGCCTTGCCGGCATGCCGCGGTACCCGCAATTCCAACGTGGAAATATACCCGCCACTCGTGCTACAGTGGAGGTTAAACAGCCATCTCACTAGCTCTTCATCGACATACTACTAGTGAAACTGGTGCGCCAGCATTATCCACCGCTGACCTCGACAGAATTCGGCTTCCTCGTCAGCATATCAAGTCAAGTTCCGAACATGGGCGAATCGCCCTACTTTGGAAGACGGATGCAATGGCGAGTAATTTCTTCGTGCTTGCTTATCTTGCTCTCATGCTAGTTCTATTTCCAGAAACAACGTCCTCTGACACCGGTTCAGCATTCAAAGTAAGCTACCGCTCAAGGAGAGTTGCTGGCTGATGCCGCGAGTGCCCGTAGCTCCATGCACGGGAGCATCGAGCGACCAACAAACACCATGACCACCTGGAGACATGTCTGTCCGACGAGTCTCGGACGGTGTCCGGGTAGGAACCCGAGATCGTTCGCCCGATCAGAGTATACCACATCACGGAGGTAGGTTCAGAAGCCGTGTGTCGGCTGAGCGGTCTCCCTGCGGTGATATACTGGCTCTTATATAATGGAAGTTTGCAGATACACTCGGCCACGTCGCGCGCTCCCCAACGACTCCCGGGTCCCAACCTGGTCCCGACTCACCTCATACACGATGGCCACCAAAATCGAGAAGGCCGACTCATCTGCCTATGTCAGGAAAGCGTACTCATCTCCTGATGTGGAGACGGAGGTGGTAGTCGTGACTAGTTCCAAGGGCTTAAAGCGTCAGATGAAGAACAGGCATATCGCCATGATTAGGTATGGAGCTCTAGTCTTGCCATTCGTACAGTGTATTCGTCGACTGATGGTCTTGCTCCTCAGTATCGGAGGTGAATAGCGACCTACTCTCTTCTCCTCGCCTGGTTTGGTCGGAACTGACCAGCGTGGACAGGCGTCATTGGTACCGGCTTGTTCTTGGGGACTGCAACGGCTCTGGAGACCGGAGGACCTGTAGGCATGTTGCTGGCATATGTTGCCGTCGGTTCGCTATGCTACACAGTTATGGTTAGTTTGTCTCCCACACAACTTCTGATTCTGATGAATGACCTATCCGCCACTGCTTCCCATGCAAGATTTCTCTTGGAGAGATGGCCGCATTTCTGCCAATACCGGGTGGACACCTAACCTTTGCAGAACGTTTCGTTGACCCGGCACTATCCTTCACTCTCGGCTGGTTATACTGTGAGTGCGTTGCATCACTGTCTCTTCGCAAACTTGTGACAAAGAGGATAGGGTACAACTGGACCATCATCCTACCTGCTGAGCTAAGTGCTGCCTCGGTGGTCATCAGCTACTGGTAAGCGGCGCCATGCTTATCAGTAATAAGAATGCGATGACTGACGCTGGGTTGGCAGGAACAAGACTGTCAACAGCGCAGTTTGGATAGCGATATGCCTTGCTGTCGTGTTAACCATCAATGCCTTCGGAGCCGGTACGTACTCAAACCTACGTGTCTTCGTTGTCCGTTTGCTAATCATGTCGTAGGTGCTTACGGAGAGGCCGAGTTCATCTTTGCCTCCTTCAAGGTCATCACCATCTCAGGTTTGCTCATCCTCGGTCTTGTCCTTGACCTTGGTGGCGGACCGAATCACGACCGTATCGGCTTCCGCTACTGGAAGAACCCCGGCGCGTTCGTCCAGTTGGACGGCATCGGCGAGGCCAAGGGGCGTTTCCTAGCATGGTCAGCTGTCATGTCACAAGCCGCATTCTCGTTCATCGGAACAGAGGTTGTGGGCGTAAGTTCCGAGCGTATCTCCCAGTGGTGCCGGCTTGACCGTGACCCGTATAGATCGCAGGTGCCGAAGTGAAGAATCCGCGCCGAAACATCCCCAAGGCCATCCGCAACGTCTACATCCGCCTTCTACTATTCTACATTGGCGGCGTTTTCGTCATTGGACTTCTTGTGCCATCCAACGACAAGAGGCTGAACATTGCCGATGGGACTGCCGCCGCTTCGCCTTTCGTAATTGCCATTAACAACGCTGGAATCAAAGTTCTGCCATCAGTGAGTCTCCGTGTCGTTGTCAGACTTGTCGCTCTTTCCGCTTGCTAACATTGCCATAGATCATCAATGCTGCCATCCTGACCTCAGCATGGTCAGCTGCTAACAGCGACCTATATTGTAGCTCGCGCGCACTTTGTAAGGACCCCAGTTTCAGACACAGCATCACGGATGTTCCTCTAGACACCTGCGCTGACTCGGACGCCCACACAGACGGTCTCGCGCTCAATGGAAACGCGCCGAGTATCTTCCTCAAACTCACGCCACATGGGCTTCCGTGGGTATCACTGGCGGTATGCTCTTGTTTTGCATTCCTGGCGTTCATGGGCACCTCAAGTGGGAGCGGTAAAGTCTTTGGATGGTTTGCTAACATGTATGTGATAACGCTGGCTCGCATCTGCACCAACCGTGTCGCTGACATTACGGGATCCCCCTGACCAGGACAGCGGTGGCTGGACTATCTAGTTGGTTCGGCATAGCCGTGACGTACATTCGATTCTACCGCGGGCTCAAGGCGCAGGGCATCGACCGCAAGACCCTTCCTTACAAATCGCCAGTACAGCCGTTTGCTGGCTGGTACGCCGCTATCGGATGTTTCCTGGTCGCACTGGTAAGCACACATCTACCATCCCTCAAGTTACACTCTGCTGACTGGCATTCGGGGCTCTTGGTCATAGTTCAACGGTTGGTCTGTATTCTTGAAGGGGCATTGGCGCACAGACACCTTCGTCACGAGTTATCTGCCAATGATGCTCTTCCCGGTCATGTATATTGGCGCGAAGCTGTGGACACGCGTGCCGCTAGTACCATACACGGAGATGGACTTCCAGTCCGGCCTCCAGGAAGTCCTAGACGCATCGTACGTATCAACGATGGGTTTTCTCTCCGAGTTAACGCTCACCTGACGATAGAACAGAAGAACCCCCACCTCGGAATTGGCTCGAGCGCATCTGGAGGAAGATAGTGGGTGATATTCAAGTACCTGTCTACGCGCTCACTTCCGCTGATTTTCTGTGCAGATGTAGACTGTCAGACAGTTGTGCCGGTCTTCAGGTTCCCCCACTATCCTCGGCGTCCGACCACGTTTGTACTATCATTGACCCACGACGATGCTGCGCTGCATGGCGCGATGTATGGTTAATTTCGCTAGACTCAGATTGAGATAGTCCAGCTCGAAACATCGTACACACCCAGCTCAGCGGCATTACCCGCGCGCGGGGCAGTTACACCCGGAACGCTGCGCCACTATGATGGCGTGCTATTAGTCATCGTACCACCACCATCGAAGACAGGCTACCAATCAAGTTGCCTATCGCATAGCCCCTCTCAACCACCTCTCAACCATCGTTCCTGCGCCGGACAACCACCGATGTCAGCAGGAGAGAAGTTGCAGCCGTTTCCGATCCTGGTTCTAGACGGCGGACTGGTAATCCGGTTGACCCTCTTTGCCCGACGCTCCTGATACGGATCACACAGGGTACCACACTTGAAGATGTGTTTCATAGGGACATATCCACTCCGTTGTGGTCGGCGAAGCCAATTGATGATGATCCTGAAGTGATCATTGCGGCACACCTTGCGTTTTTGCGAGCAGGTGCGGATGTTATCCTAACCTCCACGTACGTAAGGAATTCCTCAATACAACGAAGGGAGTACTGAAATGCGGCGGTGTATTTTACAGATACCAATGCGCGTATAACACCTTCGAGCGGTCCGGGTACTCGCGCGAAGATGCGCGACGCATCATGCTGAAGTCCGTCAAGCTCGCGGTGGAAGCGAAACGTCGCTATCTCGAGGAGCAAAGAAACACGAAGACCTCGTCGCAGCAGCTTCGTTCCGTCATGATCGCGCTGTCCCTGGGTCCCTACGGCGCCACACTCTCTCCTGCTCAGGAGTTCGACGGCTTCTACCCCCCGCCATTTGGGCCCGATCTATCACGCACCTCGGAGAAGACGAACGCGTTCGAAGATGAAGAGAAGGAACGAGCGTCGATCGAAGCACTTGCAGCGTTCCACCTCGAGCGACTGAGCGTGTTCGCAGACAAGCCCGACATCTGGGACGTCGTGGACTTTGTGGCATTCGAGACGGTGCCTCTCCGGAGGGAGATCACGGCTATCCGGACAGCCGTTGCACGGCTAGAGGCAGCAAAAGGTTGGGCGCCGTTCAACGTGACAAGAGAGGAAGGTTGTCAGCGGATGAAACGCTGGTGGATCAGCACCATTCATCCCGATGGCCACTATCCAGAGACGACGGTCGAGGGCAGAAAGGCGAATGCGATGGAGGTGGCTGAAGCTGCCTTGCTTCACAGAGACAAGCTGCCGAACCCATGGGGCTTTGGGATCAATTGCACGGGTATCGAATTCCTGCCGGGATTGCTACAAGAGGTGCAGGGTGCTGCGGAGAAGGCGGCAGTGGGCGGCGGGAAGCCATGGCTCGTGCTGTATCCTAATCGCGGAGACGTGTACGATCCCAAGGCGCAGACATGGCAGAAGAAGGGCGAGGAAGGCACAGGTTGGGCTAGGGAGATGCACGCGCTCGTAGACGCAGCCCGCAAAGCTCAGGTTTGGGGAGGTGTCATTGCGGGCGGGTGCTGCAAGACTGGACCGCACGAGATCAATTCCTTGTGGCAGGAGCTGGGAACAATTCAATAGAGTTTACAGTACTGCACAGTGCTGGAACTTGGACATATGCGCTCACAGCCGCAAGAGAGTGTACAGGGCATAATCAGACGAGGAAAATGGAGGTCAGAGTGATAAGTAACAGGTAAAGTAACCAGCTCGGAGCGGAGGTAAGCTGCGAGCGTGAGAAAAGCCTGCCAGATATGGCAGTCGCCTCGGACCCCGGGAGCGTCGCCGCTCGGTAACTGCCGGGGGTCCACTCAGGATTCTGCTCTGGGTGCCCGTCGCTGTGTACCGCAACGCACAAGAGTCGCGAAAGACTGCACGTCGCCGACACCGACGTCCTCAAAACAAGCCCATAGCGGTACGTACGCCCTCCTTTCTGATCGTGTGGAAGAACGGGAGGATTGGAGGTCGGGATTGGAATGGATGGCAGGCGCGAGGTTTGGATGTTGATGCATACCTCCTTCCCCCAGGTCCGCCATGTCGTCAAAACTCCCTTCCGTCCTCGCTGCTACCGATGAGGAGATTCAGCTCCTCCTCGCGGCTCAGTCGCACATTGGCAGCAAGAACTGCGACAAGCAGATGCTCCCCTACGTCTGGAAGCGGAGGTCTGACGGTCAGTGAATTCATTGCGCCCGGTGGGCAGCATCTCTTAGACGGTCTGCGTCTGCTAGGCATCCACATCATCAACATCGGCAAGACCTGGGAGAAGCTCGTATTCGCCGCCCGTATCATCGCCGCCATCGAGAACCCCAACGACGTCTGTGTTATCTCCGCTCGCCCCTACGGCCACCGTGCAGTCCTCAAGTTCGCCGCAAACACTGGCGCACAGGCGATCGCTGGCCGTTTCACCCCCGGTAGCTTCACGAACTACATCACCCGCTCCTTCAAGGAGCCCCGTCTGATTGTCGTCACGGACCCCCGCGTCGACCACCAGGCCATCCGTGAGGCGTCCTACGTCAACATCCCCGTCATCGCGTTCTGCGACACCGACGCGCCCCTGAAGTTCGTTGATGTTGCTATCCCCGTCAACAACAAGTCCCGTAACTCTGTCGGCCTTGCTTGGTGGCTGCTTGCCCGTGAGGTCCTCCGCCTCCGTGGCACGATCCCCCGCACCTCCGATGGCTGGAACGTCATGGTCGATATGTTCTTCTACCGTGACCCCGAGGAGATCGAGAAGCAGCAGCAGGACGAGGCCGCAGCGAAGGCTGCAGCTGCTGTTGGCGAGACGGCCGAGGCTCCCATCGCCGATTGGGATGTCACCTCTGCTCCTCAGGCGGGTGGTATCAACCCCACTTTGGTTGCTGGTGAGGGTGGTGAGTACCCATTGTTACATAATATGCGTTCAGAGGAGCTCATCGGTTTCGTGAAGGTGCTCTTGACTGGTCTGCCGAGCCTGCTGCTGCTGGCCCCACCGACTGGTCAGCAGAGCCCGCTGCTGCAGGATGGGGTGCGGAGCCCGCGGGCACTGGCGGCTGGGACTAAAGGGAAGCGGGGACTGCTATCCGTGCGCTATGACCACTATCTGTCGCTGTCTGGCACTGTTGTGTTGTATTCGGGAGTCTACGTCCGCCATGACACGCCCACCTTTACGCCCTTTTTATTGATGCAAAACCATGTACAGCGTATGACCAACACAACATGCTTGCTTTTTACTCCCGAACGTCACGAGAAACACGGTCTCGTCTGTTCCGACAGGTACGTAGGAGTACGCATTTGATTGTCCTCAGCACGAGCAGTAAGGTACATCGGTCTACTGTTACATGATGAATCTTCTTAATGACTATCATTGTTTTCCAGGACCTGCGCATGGGATGCATGTCAGCCGTCCATGCAACATCTACTCCATGCTGCCGACGGGTTCATCTACACCTTGCTTTGCCAACGCCGCGTGCATCGCCTCAACTTCATCTTGTACCCTCTCGATAGACTTGAAGTACTTCACAGTCTTGACATGCAGCTCGGCAGTCGCGTCCTCGTCCACCACGATAAGTGCCCAAGGATGCAACTGAAGCGCGGAGAGCGTCCAGAGGTGGTTCACGCCCTCCTCAATCGCCTTCGAGAGCGCAAGGGCCTTGCGCTGGCCAGTCACGACGACGACGACCTCGCGCGACTCAAGGACGGTCGCGACACCGACTGTGAGCGCCATGCGTGGGACGGCCGCGATGTCGTTGTTGAAGAAGCGGGCGTTCGCGAGGATGGTATCGTACGCGAGCGTCTTGATGCGCGTGCGCGAGGCCAGGGAGGAACCTGTTGCATGGTGTCAGCACGGGGAAGACTGGCGTAACACGGATCGCTGAGGAAGAAATCGAGGCGAGAGACTCACCGGGCTCGTTGAACGCGATGTGCCCGTCCTCGCCAATGCCACCGAGGAAGAGCTCAATGCCGCCATACTTCTTGATCTTCTCTTCGTACGCCTTGCACTCCTCGATCAGGTGGTTCGCGTTGCCGTTCAGGATGTTCACTTGTGACGGGGGGATGTCGACTGCATGTGCGTGCGTTTGAAGGGCAAGGGAATACATGCCAAGGACTATAGTCAAGACATGGGACGCTGAGATCGGCTGGTTGGTAGTACGCACCATGCGAGAAGAACTCGCGAAACATGAAGGTGTGGTATGATTCGGGATGGTCTTCTGGGAGTCCGACGTACTCATCCATGTTGAAGGTCACGACATTTTTGAAGCTGCGTGAGTGCACCAAGCCGATGTAAGCCGCCCGAGGTCTCATCACTGCAGCAGCGGGTGGTTTACTCACGAGAGCTTGCCCTCCTTGACGAGCTTGATGAGGTGCTTGTACGTTGGGATGGGCGATGAACCCGTAGGGAGACCAAGCACGAACGGCTTCTCCGGCGTAGGCGCGAAGTCGTTTATCCTGCACTCTCAAACTCAGGAGGTGGCCAGACGCAAACGGGATTGTCGCGCACCGTTTCGCGATGTAGTTTCCGATGTACTCTCCGACCGCGGTCGCGTTGTCCCGGATGATCAGACCTGTCCATCGCCTTCAGCCATTACAACTTTGCCCAAGACAAGGGAGACGCGTACGCATGGCTAATCAAGTTCTATCGTCGGAGCGGAGAGAGCAGCTTGTAGGCTGAGGGTAGGGTGTTGGGAAGAGAGAAGAGAGTGGATTGCTCAGGGTGCCACAAGCGCAGACCTTAAAGGATACATCCTGCATGCGCCGATGGAGAAGCGTCGGGGCTGCCGACAGGGCGGCGTGCTCTGGAATCTAGAGGAACCATATGCCTGAGCAGCTTCTCGAGCCCGTTCTTGCCCATATCGATCTGCGCCAGCGTGCTCAATCTGCCAGGAAGCATGCTGCCCGGTCTCGCGCAGACAGCAACGTGCTGGTGCAGACCATGTGCGACCAGCAGAGACATCCAATCCAAGCTCGAGCTGCACGCCAGGTCTCGCCCAGCACGCGTCCAGTGCCCCTCCCACCAGCCTCGATCAGGTCCCGATCCTCTCGGTCCGATGGCCCGCAAGCCTCCAGCCACCTCCTTCAGTGCGCTACCGCGGGATGTTGATGAGATTGCATAAGTACTGTACAATGACATATGATATGATGAGTGGCAGGGGTAGTGGACGAGTAGGTATATAACGTTATGATATCCGGAACAACAGCTGTCGAGAGTCTACAGCAGGAGGTGAACAGCGTCAAGGATGCGTCGCAGGGATCGATGGCCATAACAGCGTGAGGGTGTCCAGGACCAAAGCATACTCGTAGCAAATGCGGGCACGCCTTATACGTGCGCATGGGGCATGCAAGGGTCCTCCAAAGTTCGTAAAGAGTCTCGTCCAATCATGACGCGCGTGCCGCCAGCGCCTTACGCGCCTCCTCGTTTGCTTTCTGCGCCTTTGCGATCGACGACCGAACCGCTGCGGACATCCCATTGCTGGATGCACTCCCCGAAGGTGCCGCTGAAGACGACGGGCGGGCGTTGGCCTTCGCGGCGTTCACAACGGCCATAGCGCGTAACGTTGAGCCGCTCTTCCTAGGGGCCTTCGATGACGCTGACTTGGCCGTAGACTTCGCGCGGTCTTCGACCTTCTTGACGAACGGACTGGGCAGGTTCTCGACGTCATTGAGGTCGTACTGCGGCTCTGGCGCCTGTGCGAGAGCAGCGATCGTAGCACTAGCTGAACCAGATGGAGCAGCAGATGTCGACGGCACTGCCGATGTCGACGCCGCTCGAGTCATCTTCGTGCGGGTGGAGCCAGACGAGGATGACGCCGCGTTCTCAGTGGCTATCGACGCGGAACGGTAAGCCGCGGAGGTGGAGGATGCGCGGATAGATGGGCGGCGCAGCCTCGTCGGCCGGATGGCAGGGGCGTTGTCGGTACTCGTCCTGCCGTTCAATGTCGCCTGCGTCGGTGTGGTCTCGCCGTCCGGGCTCCGTCTGTCCTTCTCTCTCCGCAACGATGCACGCGGCCTGGTGTCGGTTTCGTATCCGTCCTCGCTCAGCTCTCCGTCGCTGTCCCCACTCTCGTCCTCCCCATCGAAGTCGAATATCTTCGCGAAGTTGAGCCCCACCTTCGGCGTGTCCACGAAGAGCTTCGCCAGCTCTGCAGGCGTTGGGGTCGCAACAGGCTCTCCAGTCGTAGTGAGGATGACACCTTTCATGGCTGAGGGTGGCTCCAACTCGTCCAAGAGGTTCGCCGACTTGGTAGGCAGGGGCGTCTGGAAGACAGGCAGCTTCGCAGGTGCCCGTGGCGCAGCCTTGATATGCTCCGGCGAGTCTGCGAGACGGCTCAAGGGTGCCATGATGTTCTTGACCTCCTCGAGTGGGTTCTTCGATCGTGTCCTCCTCTCGCCGGCGGGGGCCTCGAGAGCCTTCATCTTCGCCTCGAGCTCGCACTTGACGTTTTCAAGCCTCTCCCGTTCCTGTTCGAGCTCGTTGGCCTGCTGCTGCACCCACTCCATACGCTCGTCCACAGCCCGCGCCATGGCCTCGCGTGTCTGGCGCTCCCACTCCGCCCACATTCGCGCCACATCTTCCTCTCGACGGCGAACGGCCTCCATGATCTCCTCTTCGCGGCGGGCCATGCGGAGGGCAACCTCGGCCTCCTTCTTGACTACCATGGCACGGAGCTCCTCGTCTCGCCGGGCGATAGCCTCGCGAACGTGTTGTTGTACTGTTGACTGCGCCTCGGCCATAAGACCGCGGAGGGCAGTAAGTTCTTCGTCCTTCTGCGTGACGAGAAGAGCCATCTTCGCTTCGCGGTCGCAAAGGGCGGCTTCTCGTGCTACGAGGTCGCGCTCCTTCGACAACAGAGTGGTCTTATGCGCCTTGACAGTGTTGAGCCTACCGCCTACGTGTCAGCTCATCGGAAATGGGGGTAATCTCAACTACCTACATCTTCTGTGTCTCGAAGACCTTGAGTGCCAAGTCAATCTTCTCGTGTTGCAGTAGTTGGGTGGCAGAGGGTCGCATTGCGGGCTGACATAACCTCAGCACCATACGGACATAGGGACATGCGGATACTCACGTTGAGGTTGAGCATGGATTTGATCACAGTGGTCAAAGCGGGGCTGTAGCCCTTCGGTAGTGGTGGTACCCGGCCGTTCCTGCATGCATTGTGAGCCAAGTTGCCCCAACCAACTTGGCTGAGAGTGCATACCGAATGAGGATGCTCAACTCCGCATGTGTCTTCGCTTCGTGGAATGGAGGCTTGAGGGCGCACAACTCATAAATTAGGCATCCTAATGACCAGATGTCTGACTTCGAATCGTAGGCCTTCTCTTGCATGAGCTCCGGGGACATGTAATATGGCGTCTGACGAAGAGCTGTCAAACACTAGACCGAGTCGGGATATATGGGAGGAATGTACCCCGACGTATGTGTTGGCGAAACTCGCCTGAGCGAGAGCCTTGGAAAGACCGAAGTCACCGAGTTTGACGTTGTTGCTCTCGTCGAGGAATACTACGTATCGGATATGTTAGGCTTGAGCTGGCAACGCACGGGATACAGAGGCAGTTTGGATGCAAATTCGCCATGTGGTAGGGACGGGCGAGCTCGGTCATGGCGAACGGAGGACGTACCGTTATCGGGCTTCAAGTCTCGATGAAGAATCTGCGGCCTCCTCTCTTTTCCTTCGCCGTCAGCGGTCCCGACACTGCTTGTCCTCCCGTGACTACTGTTAGGGTGATGACAGTAGTTGAGAGCAAGAAGGATCTGCATGAAGTAGTTCCAGATGGTGTCTTCTGGGATGAGTCGGTTGTGTCGCAGGGCCTGCTTGATGATGGACGACAGGTCGCCGCCCCCACAGTACTCCATGAGGATGTAGAGAATGCCTGCATCACGGTCAACGTGTCGATCGTGATAGCGCACGATGTGTTCGTGGTGAAGGTCCTTGAGGATGTTGCTTGAGGGAGGGACGTGCGTAGAGTCGGTGGGGTGGTTTCGCTGCACGATGATGAGACACTCACACTTCAGCGACGATCTGCTTGCGGTCGCGTTCTGTCATGCGCTCAAAGTTGAGCTCCTTGCGTGCGAAGACCTACCGGCCGCCAGGCTGTCAGAACACCCTGTGGACCGCTCTCCGGTGCTGAATTTGAGGACTCACGAGACCATCGGTCTTCCGGCGAACCTTGCGAATGATGCCGAACGAGCCATTCCCAATGATGTCAAGAGAGTCGTAGAGGTCGAGCGGAGAAGCCATTGCGGCCGAAGTTCGGGAGGGGGAGGGGAGGGTTAACGTCGATGAGGAGAAGCTGCTCAGCCAGCCTCGCATTCATTTCGAACCAGGCGCCTATCCCACGCGTCACTTAGCGCCGGGCGGGAGTCGGAGTCACGTGAGCGCGTCTCAAGCACGGTCGTGTCGCGCGACAAGATTTCTGGAGTCGCTGCGCAACAAGGTGAGGCATACGAGCACAGAGGACTTCTTATACAATTGCGCTAGCGCATCGGTCACTGTGCCATCAACTAACCGGGCATATACTGTGAGTAAACTTCGTATAGCGAGAATTGTCCAAGTGTACGATTGATGCCATGTCAACGTCTTTCTTGTGCTCATACCGACACTTACAGGTCTAGCTCGATGAACAACCCGCAAAGCGACGGCCAGGTGTCGTGTAGAGCAGAAGAGCCCCAGGGGCGCCGTAAACCTAGAATATTGCCCAGCTTGATCGTTGTCCCCGATACCGTGTAGCTGACAGTCGTAAAATGGACATCACGCTGCATCGGATCGCAATGGGATGTCGACATCCCTCTCACCGGCCAGCGAGAAAAAGTGTTGTAGAAAGGCGTACCACCATTGCGACTCTGGGTATCGACTCCCGATAGCGTTCCCATTCTGCCGAAGCTACGAAGGCTCTCTTATGCTGGCATTCTCCGTCAAGACACTGTTGAGAGAGTATTTCAGGCCAGCTAGGAGTTGGCAGGGGTTCTATATGGTGCAACTTCGGTGCAGTAAAGGACCCAAGTTGAGTAACCTCTTGAGGCTTGCATTTACGACGTTAACTGCCTAGCGAGAATCCGTATATTGTACGCCTCTTGGTCAGCTGAAACTTCGCCTGCTTGCAAACTTTGACATTGTGCGATCAATGAACGTTGAACAATGAGTTGCACGTAGGACGCCATACCTCTGATCCCCATCCTATCCGGCGTTCACTACGCAGTACGTGCGCGCATATAACCCTCCAGGCCCTGACCTTGCCATTACATATCTCATCTTGCTCGTCTGTCAAGCGATACGCTTGCACAGCGAGTTTCCATGGAACCATCGTGCTACAATGTCAAGCTGATTCTGGGCTAAGCTGAGCGCGGAGGATCGTGCATCATGTCGGGCATGGTACCACCGACGCGACCTCATCGGTCCTTGGGCTGGAGGGCTGTCAACTGGGGCAAGTGACAAGTATCTGTTCAACAAGACTTGACCAACATTGAACGTTGGTGCGTTGTGCATCTGAGACATCAATGTTCCATTGACAATCACCCCTGCGTTCACATCGGTGTGTCGCACGTTCCGTTTGCCCGTGCATGCGTCGGATCGCAGGGTGGAAGTCAACTCCCAGAAGTGATCTGGAAGTGGAAGTGGACGTGTCACTGCTTGCTCCGTGGCTGCGTGCAGTGCGTGCCGGCTGCGTATCTAGTGCACTCAGTGACTCACCGCCATGAGTACTGGCAATGCTTCGGACAAGCGAACATCCTTCCACGATCGCTAGGCGGAACATGTTGCATGTATGATTGACAGGGTCATGGAGAACATAACGGAAGCTGTCAATAAGCCAACACATCCAAGGCTTGAGTAGTATTGACCAGCCGATCCGAATGATCCTGAACTATACATGACTCCGGTGAACTGGGGAACCCGTGAGCAGACGGAAGGGACGTCAGATAGTTATGTATCCCTGTTTAAGACGACCGCATAACGAGAATAAGTGCCTTCAGGGTCGTTCAGGCGGTTCAATTGGTTGCATTGACATGGATACAGGAATCAAGCCTCAAGCAACCACGTATACCCAGCTCGCAGTCCGGGTGAACCCAGGATGGTAGCCAGCCGTGTCTGGAGACTGGGAGAATGTGGGGAGAATACCGGCCGGGAGCATGATTCACATGAGTGAGCGTACCTCAATTTCTCGGCAATGAAGTCCGCCAGTGCCATAGCCGCAGAATTTCAACGTTCGCGATCACCCGCATTGACAAGCCTCCGCGAACAGCAAGTACAGATGCCAGGCGGTGCTCGAAGAAATCTCATCGACTGCGGAGTCTGAGGTCGCAGGAGTGTTGTGTGGTAGGAACAAAGATGCGCTGCGAGTGGGCGGCGGCCTGCCTTGGTTACAAGGCGGTTGTCTGGGAGCGTTGTAGGATGGCTGGTGTCAAGGACAGAAGAAGGCTTGTGGGAGATCGTACAACACGCCCCCCGACACGGACACACTCTCCGTCCATTACGTAATGTCGTAATTGACCCATAACAGGCAGAAAACCGCCACCGATCAGACTGAAGGCGCGAAGCTCGAGCGCGAGGCGGTCTCTCCAGTCTTCTCTCCGTCCTCCGTTCTTCCTGTCTCTCTGCTGCGCATCGTCGCCCTCCAGCTCGAGCGGCGGCCAGACGTCGGCGACCACCCCGCCCATGCCCACCACGGTCTCCCCGACTTCCTCCCGAACGTCTCGTCCTATGCACAGGCCGTACGACATGCAGGCGGAGACAGCGGCCTACCAGAACTATCCCACCGCCATCCGTATCTCGAGGGATCTCTCGAACACGATATCGCCGGAGCTGATTGACCATGACTCTCTTTCGTCGCTCACTCTCGCGGAGGACTCGAACCTGGCGGAGATTGCACCATGGGCAACGCCGAACAATGGCTCGGAACCGGTGAGTTTGTCCACCTGCGCCCTTCGTTTCTTCTGGAGGGCTTCAGATGCCCCTGCAAAGTTGCGTCAGGCTGCTCCGACTGCCAAGCGCATGGGCACTCCGATACCACCACCCGGACATTGTCCCGTTGTTGCTGTCGGGTCGAGTGACATTGTACGGCAAGGGCGGCACATTCTGCGTAAACGTCTTGCTCGTCGCTTCTTGATGGATGTGTCCGTGCCAGATTGCGTTTGTGTCGGACGAGATTAGTTCTGTTGCAGTCGTGGTATGGCGTTGTGTATGCATCCGAGCGTACATGGACACCTCGCGTTCGCTACAGCTCGACGATGAGCCGACAGCAGAGAAGGGTCTTTACCCGCTTCCGAGACAAGGCATAGCCTGCAGTAGACGGTACGTCTGCCTCGGACGCAGGGATACTCCGTCCCTTCAAATTCATTATATTACCTTGAGGGGCAAGGAGGGGTTTGCAATAAGAGATACCGCACTCCCCACCCTCATGGTCACGCCAGGGATGCTGTCCCAGCTGGCTCTACTGGGGCCCGTACAGAGCGACGGAAAGGCTCGCGTGGAAACCCGGCTTCAGACTCGGCTAGCCGCTTCACTAGCTCCTCCTGTTGTTCCTTCTCATCTCTACAATTCGGTCTAACCTGTCGCTTCACTAGCCAACTCCACCTCCGAAGTTGTCCGCGCACCGGTTCGGCTTCCCTCACAAACCTTCCTTCTCGTCCTTCACCCTACCTCGACACGCCAGTACGTCGAGCATCAGCGTCTCTACCACGTCCACCGCTCGCCCCTCGGAATCATACAGCACTCACTCAAACGAGTCTGTCCGATCCTCCGACGCCCGCAAGAAACCGTCGCTGAATCCGCTGAATTTCATGAAGAAGCGGTCGCGGAGCCGTCTACGCTCAGAGCCCCTTCCCACCGAGCCTCCTCCCCCACTGCCCTCGCCCGCTGCTCCTGATCTCTCCTTCCACCCTACGCCAACGACACCACCAGGCTCGATATCCTCCCGCAAAGACCGACCCCGCAAGGGGAAGAAGCTGCCCTACGTTTCTCCACCGCCGCTCCCGCCTAAGGAGTCCCTGTATACACTGGACACAAACCTAAACGAGATGGATGGGATAGTTGACATGTCCGTCCTGCCTACCACCAACGTCGACAGCAGCTCCCCGGGCAGTGGGTTCGAGTCCTCGTACCACTCGAGCTCAGACGTTTCCTCCATGCAATTCGGGTCCACGAGTACTTCGCATCACAGCATATTCAGCAACCCGTTCTTGCCGTCAAGCCAGTCAAGTCAGTCGAAGCGACTCGCTCCCGGGCAGGTTGTCTTCGATGGCCGGAAGATATCCCCCAAGGCCCGTCCACCGGGCGTAATTCAAAATGCTCTGGACGCCGACTCCCCCTCGTGGACTGCGCCGGAAAGTTGGGCGGTGGAGAAAGAGGGCGAAGACGCGGCAGCGGCATATTCTTCGTCTGACGAGAGCGCGCGAGGCAAAGCCGGGAGGAAACGGAGAAAGCGGCCTCCAGGTGGCAAGCTGCTGTACAAGGTCCGGATATACCGCGCGAACAACTCGTACCACGTCGTCTCGTGCGACCTGAACGTGACAGTCGCGCAGTTGACGCCGCAGCTGAACAAGAAGCTGTTGCTTGATCCGGGCGTAGAGCCGCATCGCCTTCATCTGAAGGAACGGGGGCGAGGTACGAGGTTCTGCGCAGTGTATACTGAGTAACATCTGACCAGCTGTCGTATAGAGCGAGTTCTCGCACCAACTGAGAAGCCCGCGGATATCGTCCGACGGCGACTGGAGCAAGCAGGCTACGATGTGGCAGACGGATTGGACCTGTTAGGCGCGGACGACATACAATTCCTACTCAAATTCGTCTACAAAAGCAACGTGCTCGGACCTCCGGTAAGTCCCTCCCAATAGCTGCAAGGGTGGTTTGCTGATTGGTTTGTTAGGAGGAAGAGATGCAGTTTGACACGTTCGACCTCATCGACCTGACCTCTCGCAGTCTGAAGGCCGTGCCAGTTGCACTGTACGGGCACGCGGAAGCCATCGTCTCGCTGAACCTGTCCCGCAACCCTATGCTCGAGATCCCTCTCGACTTCATCCAGTCTTGCACGACTCTTCGCGAGCTACGGTTATCCCACATGGCCCTCAAGAAGGTGCCCCAAAGCGTGCGCCACTGCCGTACGCTGCAGTGGTTGGACCTGTCGTGCAACCGAATAGCGGATCTCGAGGACGCGGGGCTGGATCGAATACCGCAGCTGCGGCACCTGAAGCTGCAGAACAACCGAATGGAGAACCTTCCCATCTACTTCGCTCACCTGCGAGAGCTGCGCGATCTCAACATTTCAAACAACAAGTTCAAGCGTATCGTGCCGGTAGTCTGCGAGATCACTTCCCTGGTCGACCTCGATGCCTCATTCAATTCCATCTCGGAACTCCCCGAGGAACTTGGGCAACTCACCGAGCTTGACACCCTGACCATAGTCGGGAACGAGGTGTCGAAAATTCCTGAGCAGTGCGCCAACCTGAAGAATCTCCGGGTGCTTGATTGCAGGCGGAATCACATCACGGATATATCTGTGGTGTGCAGGCTCCCCAAGATCGAGCAGCTGCTAGCCGATCACAACTCCATGCACGCCCTTGACGTCTCGTTTGGACCAGCGCTGAAGCAGCTGGACGCGTCGCACAACGACATCACCCAGCTCAACCTTGTCCCTGGCCCACTCGGAGTCCTCCATGCGCTGACAACGCTCAACCTATCCCACGCAAAGCTCTCGACTCTGGACGATCAGGCGCTCGCGCAGCTCACCGCCCTCGAGGTGCTCTACATCGACCATAACTCCATCCGTTCCCTGCCAGAAAGCCTGGGCGGTCTCAGTCGCCTCAAGCACCTCTCGTGCTCGAACAACCACCTATTTACACTACCGAGTAGTATCGGGCGTCTGCAATGGTTGGAGACACTGGAGGCACACAACAACGATCTCTCCGAACTCCCCATGAGCCTGTGGAACTGCTCCTCGCTGCAGGTGATCAACGTCACTTCGAACGTGATCAGTACGTGGAACCTTCCTCCGGGCTCAATCGACCTGGAGGTAGCGGTCCTACATGCCTGGGGCAGCACGGTCAGCCTGCTTTCGGATAGGAAGGCGTCGAATGGCTCCATCGCATCTGGAACCACTCTCCCCGCCCTTGCGTCGTCCCTCGAGAAGCTGTACGTCGGCGAGAACAGCCTGACCGCGGACAGCTTGCATCCTCTTGCCCTCCTGAAGGAGCTGCGAGTGCTGAACCTCTCGTTCAACAACATCCAGCAGCTCCCAAGTAGCTTCTTCCGGAACCTCACCCAGCTCCGCGAGCTCTACCTGAGCGGGAATACCATCTCCGCGATCCCGACGGAGAACTTGCAGCACATGACAAAGCTGGAGGTGCTTTTCTTGAACGGCAACAAGTTGCAGACGCTGCCGCGGGAGATCAGCAAGTTGACGAACCTGTCGGTCATGGATGTCGGGAGCAACGTGTTGAAGTACAATATCAACAATTGGGAGTTCGATTGGAATTGGTGAGTCGCTCGTGCAGACTAGACGCGGATTGTGTTGCTGACATGACTCCTCAGGAACTTCAACACGAACCTGCGGTACCTCAACCTGTCGGGGAACAAGCGGTTGGAGATCAAGCCGGACATGAACCACCGACAGTCACGGAACCAGCAGCAGCTCTCGGACTTCGCCAGCCTCACGCAGCTACGCATCCTCGGCCTCATGGACGTGACGATCGGCATGCAGACAAACATTCCCGACGAGAGCGAGGACCGTCGCGTTCGTACCTCCATGGCAGAGGTGAATGGGATGGCGTACGGGATCGCCGACACCCTCGGGATGACGGAGCACCTCACGATGATCGATCTCGTCCAGCCGCACTTCCGGGGGATGCACAACGAGGCGATCTTTGCTATGTTCGGCCGCGCGTCGCACATCGCGAGCAACAACAAGCTCACGAAGTTCCTCCACGACAACTTCTTGCGCGTCTTCACGGAGGAAATTGACAAGCTCCAGCCGAAGGAGCGCGTCGATGACGCGATGCGGCGATCGTTTCTGAAGCTCAACAAGCTGCTTCACGACCACCTCTACTCGACGTCTGGTCGGAAGATGTCGCACGTCAGCGCTTCAGCTCCTCAGACTATCCATGACAAGGTCGGAGCGTCAGGAATCGTCCTGTACCTGGTGGAGCGCACCCTATTCGTCGCGAACGCAGGCAATGCACTCGCCGTCGTCTCCAACCAGGGCATCGCGAAGCTGGTCTCTAGGAAGCACGATCCTTTCGACCGGCAGGAGACTGCGCGGATACGTGCCGCGGAAGGCTGGGTCTCCCCTAAAGGTACCGTGAACGACGAGATCGACGTCTCACGGTCGTTCGGCTTCTACTACCTCCTTCCCGTTGTCAACCCACGGCCCGATGTCTACACCTACCAGCTCTCCGAGACGGACGAGTTCGTCATCGTCGGCAACCGCGGGCTGTGGGACTACGTGTCGTACCAGACCGCGGTCGACATCGCACGCAAGGAGCGTGACCCCATGATTGCTGCCCAGAAACTCCGCGATTTCGCGATCTGCTACGGGGCCGAGGGGACCACGATGATCATGGTCATCAAGGTGTCCGACCTTTTCAACCGCGGACTCCCACGAGACCTTCAGCTCAGCCCAGAGCCCGTCATCCCCGAGGAGGTCATCCAAAGTCTCGCGAAGCGCAAGCGCAACCAGATCATCAACCGAGATATCTCGCGTCTGGACGACGAGGTGTCGCCACCTACTGGACACGTTGCTTTGGTGTTCACAGACATCCGGAACTCGACGCATCTCTGGGAAGTCAACCCCGGAATGCAGTCTGCCATGGTCCTGCACAACAACTTGCTCCGTCGCCTTCTTCGCTTCTGCGGTGGTTACGAGGTCAAGACAGAAGGCGACGCCTTCATGTGCTCCTTCCCTACGACGCTTGCAGCGTTGTGGTGGTGCATGAGCGTCCAAACCCAGCTCCTTAGTCTTCCCTGGCCTCTCGAGCTCCTAGAGTGCGAAGATGGCAAGGAGATCCTCGATCCAGAAGGTCGCATAATCGCCCGTGGTCTCTCCCTGCGTATGGGTATCCACTGTGGTCAACCCGTGTGCGAACCCGACCCGGTCACTGGTCGTATGGATTACTTCGGACCCATGGTCAACCGCGCCGCACGAGTCAACGCCGTCGCGGCCGGTGGGCAGATTATGTGCAGTGCGGACGTTATCAAGGAGATCAACGCCCGCATCCTCGATGTGGGCCCAGAAACCGAGCACTCCTACCTCCAGCCCCAGAATGCCATCGACGCTATCCGCCGGTTGGGCGTGAAGATTTTCCCAGTTGGCGAAGTTAAGCTGAAGGGCCTCGAAGTGCCGGAGATGCTGTCCATCCTCTACCCTTCCGAGCTTGCTGGCCGACAGAACCTTGAGGCCTTCGAGACCGCACCAACGGCTTCAGGGTCCCGCGTGCAGTTCAGTGTGGAGCAGATGCGGGAGCTCGGCCTTCTGTGTGTTCGGCTCGAGACCCTGGCGAACTCCCGCGTTTTCCGCCCTCTTCCCACGCGCAAGGGCAGCATTGCGTCGATCACCGGACAGCAGACCAGCCCAGATCCCGCTTCCGAGTCCTCGTTGGTTGTGTCCGACGACCCGAGCCTCTATCTTCCCGTGATGGACGAGACGTCATCAGATGCGCATCTCACGACGGTCCTCCACTCGCTCTCGCTCCGCATCGACAACGCACTGACCAAGCTGGCGTTCATGCAAATGACAAGCATCGAGACCAAGACTGGCATGCCCGACCTCGGTCTCCGCGAAAAGATATTCGAGCTTTGTCGACCCATCCCATTGTGACCGCGATCCTCCGCTGCGCTGCGCTGTCTACAGTTTTTTTCGGACCATAGCCTTTAACTTATTACATCCTGTCTTCGTCGGCATCTATGATGTCATTCATGTTTGCTATTCAACCGCTAGACCACTCGTATCCGTGTATACCCTTGTAGTATCCGCAGATCCGTCACACGCATCGCATCGCACTGTACAGTACTGTAAGATGATATCATTATTCGCTCGTATCCTTGCAGACACCAGTCTAGTCCCAAACGAACGCAACATAGTGAAAGCAATTCCAGATGGTATGATACGCGTAAATGCAACGTTAGTATACGTGGGAGGATGTGGAAGGAAAACATATCAGTCATCACTGCCACCCCGACCACCGGAAGTGCGTAGCCTCCGAAGCTAGAACGTCAATCCAATCTCGACAACACCTGGTTCAGCGCTGGCCCGGTGCGACCCACGCAATGTCGTCCTCCCTCGAGCTGCTGACGGCCTCGCTGTCATAGCCCTCGCCCTCTCCATCGCTGAGCGCCGCCCAGTCACCCTCCACCGGGCTCTCCAGCTCCCTGAACTTAGCTCCGCGGGCACGCAGGAACGCCACCACCTCGCGAGCACTCCGCCATCCGACCGGCTCTGGGTTGGGCTCGACTCCCTCCTCCGTCGCATGGTTCTCACCCAACGGCTCGACTTGTCCCCCATACGCTCGTGCCAGGTGGACGGAGGCGCGGACACGCTTGTCGTCAGGCGCACGCTCGAGCTGCAAGAACAGCGACGCAAGCGCTTTGGCGGCCTCGACACGGGCACGGAGGACGTGGCGGATGAGCCGGCGTGAAGGCGGACGGCGCCGCTTCCCCGAAGGTGAAGGTGGAGTGGGAGAGGACGATTTCGAAGGAGAGGAAGGCTCGGGTGAAGAAGCGGGCAGAGCGGCAGAGGACGTAGCGGGCGTAACCGGCCGGGACTTCGCTTTGACTTTCGAGCGGTCTATCCACGGGTTCTCGGGCGGGATCCGGGGAACGGTGTACTGCGCCAGAGCATTGAGGGACATGTCCCATCGCTTAGGTGCCCAGACGCCGACGAGGATGCGCCAGGCGGCGACAAGGCGTTTGGCGCTGCAGAGATCAGAACGGGTGTCAGACAAAGTTATGTGCTTTGCGCATTTCGCGTGCGCGATCAATTGAGTGGCACCTACCGATCGTAGGTATCTGTTTGCGGCAAATCACAAGGTGTCAGGAACATGTGGTGAGTTCGCACCTCGAGAAGAACGGTGGAGACGCACCATTGATCAGCCAGTTGTGGTACATCGCAAACCCAAAGACGAAAGTGAGGGCAACAAGCGCGCCGACCGGAGTATACCATAAGAACGCCCAGACAAAGAAGAAGGCGGCAGGGTATATCATGAGCAGGAGCAGCAAACCGAAGACAACCTTGTTTTGAGCTTGGGTCTCTTCTTCGTCTTCGACCAACCGCGCACCGAAGCGGCCCATCACGTAGGCAGGCGCATGGAGAATGAGGGGAATGATGGAGAAGGGCAGAGGCAGCAGTAGCGCGACCGAATCCCGGATCAAGATGCTGAGCGTGTATAGACGGCTGGGTACAGTGACCGGTTGACGAGGATCGAGCGCCGCTGACAGAGGCAGGGAAGACAAGACAGCATTCGTGAGGTGTGTGGACTCTAGCAGTGAGTAGTACGTGAGCAGGTGTCTTCTGATAGCGTTGATGTTCGGAACGAGGTCGGAAGTAGAGAACAGGTCGACGAGGCTGCGCGCATTGGTTCAGCACCGTCGAGGGCCATTCAATGGATAGCCGGAGGTCCCACGTACGTTTGAGATATGGGTACAAATTCATCAAGGTTGATAGAACGTTCTTCTGGCCATAAGAGATCCCGTGCCATCCGAGCAGTATAGAGGGTATCCCTGTAGCGTTGCAAAACTGGGGTGAGACTCGTGCAAATGGAACAGAGAGAATTTACTAGCCAGTCGGGTGCGTTGATCGTCGACTGAGTGAGCTCTCTCTCGATCGCCGCCGTTAAACGCTTGACTGCTGCCCGCGGTGCCCCATCCTCTCCGGACATGAACTGAACCATATAGTCTTCCATCCTGATAGGCTGTCCGAACCTGACGGGTAATTATTGAACTTTGCGCCTCGCAGGAAACAGGGGCAGAAAAAACTCACTCCATAATCACCTAAAACGTCGGAATGTGAGGATTATGATCGTCACGGATGACGACCTCAACAATACTGACCTGACTGCGGTACTTCGACTTGTTCGTATAGACGATTCCGGCAGGGATGATCATGACCTCCTCGGCACCTTGCTGAACCTTGTCTGGGTTCTCCTTGGCCCATTTGGTGTACTCCAGAGCAGCCCAAGCTGCGCCGTCCTTGATCTGCATGATTTGAGGTTCGGTGTAGCTGGTACCTTCGGGAAATAGTGCCACTGCCTCGCCAGCGGCCAGAGTACGGAACGTGCCCTGGAAAAGAACACGCTTGTCTGAAGCCTTGCGGTCAACCGGGATGTTACCGGCAGACGTGAGGATGTACTTCATGACAGGGTTCGCGAATAATGACGCTGAAACGTGCTGGTCAATATGACGAACCCCAGGAGCCGGCAAACGGCTTACCTTTGGCCCAGTAGTGGAGGACCCTCTTGTACGGAAAGGCACAAGCTATGTGGAGATTAATTGATAAACGGAAGTCCAGGGTGCGATATCTTCACGTACAAAGGACTGCTGGGTCGAGCATCATGTTATGGTGTGTCGCAGTGCTGAGTTCGAGAAGATGTTAATAGACAAGCACATTTTCGTCAGCAACCAATGGGAATGCTCTCGAAAGTCTACGGGGAAGGCTCGGCCGGAAGAGAGCCTCTAGGTAGAACAGAGGATGCGCGAAGGACACAAGGTGTGTACTCGCGCGCAGGTTCAGCATGTCGACCAGCTGGCGATGAACTGCATGTATCCATACGCTACCACCGTTCACAGCCTAGAAGCAGAGAACAGCAGTCCGAACCGAACGACCTCAGGCCGGTTCTCCGTATTGACTTCCGACGGCTGAAGTGGTTGGACCGAAGCTTGTTCGAGATAGACTCGACGTCGCATGTAGGAGATACTGTGCACCGGCTGTGAGGCATAGGTCCTAGTGCCTGAAGCAATGGCATTGCGCACGACAACGGCATGCCACGCGAAGACTCAGAACAGGGTCCACGCCGCCATCGCGTTCACTTGCCAGTTGGGGGGGCAGACTCAGGGCATATGGACCCTGTACCCCGCGCATCCGAGAGGAGAACAGACATGGTGGCATGCAAGATAGAGATGAACACGCATGGGGTAGGTAGAACTCACACAATGATTGGACCTTGCTTCGGCACATTCTCGCCCCCAATGACATGGATCTCCGTGAAGAACGAGACAACGGCCCAGCCGGCGATGCCGCGCAGAAACTTGTGAAGGAGATACGCGTCCGACATAGCCAGCAAGCAAGCAGAGGCGACAGGAGGAGATGGCGGCAAGACGAAGAGGGCCAACCGAGGCGGACGTGGGCTGGTCCCCTGTGCACTCTCGGCTCTGCCCCGCGCCCCAAGAGTCTTTCAAGAGACCAAGACCGTGCACGCCTCCCCTTATGGCAAGTGCTCGCGCTACGCGCACGTGCCGCCATGTACGTGTCGCGCACCCGACCACGCACATCCATCTACAACTTGCCACCACCTCGTCCGTCCTCCAAGCCCTTGTAACCTCCACCGAGGCCTCTTTGCGACTGTCAGACCTCCGGAACACAGCTCGACATGCATACAATATACTCACGAGTCAACAATGTCTCCGCGATGGTCTCGACTTGTCTCATGGTCCTCCTGGGCGCAATCTCGCTTTCTTCGCTCCTCTTCGCTGCGGATCCTAAGGGGACAATCGGTATCTCGAGCATTCAGGTGTCCGTAACTTTGTAACGTGTCTCCCGCCTCGCTCTTCATGGAGTCCTCCAGGTTTCCCGGGAACGCGCGCAGATACTCGAACAAGAATCAAGACTTCACCTTCGTAAACTTCAACCTAACAGCAGGTCAGTTTCTTCCCAGAGACGCGGAGCATTCTCACCGACCCGCGCACTAGACCTCTCGCCTCTGTTCAATTGGAACACGAAGCAGCTCTTCCTATACGTTAGTGCAGAATATGAGAACAAGCAAGGCGTGAGTCCAGCCTCCGTATTCTCGACCGTTCTGACGTCAGTTGTTATGTTCAATAGGTGAGAAACGAGGTCGTCATATGGGATCGCATCGTCCGCCGTAAGGAAGACGCCGAGCTCTCTGTCGCGGGGCGCAACAAGTATGTCTTCCGCGACGTGAGCGCATCCTTCAAGTGAGTACCCCAGATCTCTACGTTCCCACTTGCTTCAATGCTATACGGCGCCGCGTATCTTCCGCTGCCCGCTTTGTGACCGCGGACGTCGCGCTTGTCGACTGAGCATGACCCGAGTATGTTCGACTACTCGGTAAAAGGCGGGACAGCGCAAAAGGCGGCAGGGAGAAGCCTTCGAATGATTGTCGTATGGGAACTCTTCCGTAACCCCGTCTCCGTTCGTGCATGATCGACCGTTTATCCGCGGACTTGCTAATGCCTTTTTGCCCACAGGGATGCACCGCCTGCCCACTACAGTCTCAAGTACAATGTCATGCCGTATGTCGGTGTGCTCACCTACGGGGAGGCAGCTCGCACTGCAGAACCTGTTCCTTTCCCTGAGCGTCAAGATCTCTCATGACCAACGATGACCAACGATTGGTTGTGTCGCTCGACAGTCATTCCCAATATTCATGATTTGGAGGGTCACTCAAGGGTTTGTAGTCATGTGTATCTCTTCTATCATAAGTAAACCAGCAGGATCCCTTATCTTGCTGGGATCATACGTCATGGTACTATTTGGAGGTTGACACACTCAGACTGCGCGTACAGAAGAACTGTCTGCGTCCGCGGCCTTCCCTCACTTGTGCGAAGTTGCTCGACATCCAGTATGTGATACGCTTCTCATGGACGTGGAACGCGGTGCATGAGGACAGTGTACGCCGAACGTCGCAACGCGTGTTGCAGCATTCAGTGAGCTCATGGCGAATATTGTGCGGCCTGGTCTCACTGTTCATTTACCAGTTCCGTGGATTGACATGTCGCAATGAAGAACACGATTCGGGGTCCTCGCACGCTTCGCCACATTGACCATGCTAACTGTTTTCATACCCCTCGGGACACGTTCTTCGCTGGCTGCGCCCGGTCACCCGGATACTGCCGCGCTCGGGTGAACGAACAGATGACAGGCCCTCCGACATCGCCTGGCGTGCTCGCACGCATGCAACGTTGTATAGCGTTTGCATGCACTTCGACACGTGCACAATGTACAACTCTGATGCTTAACACACATTGTACTGACCCTTTGTCCTCGCTAGAATACCACACAGCTACCAGGCACTACCCACCATTGTTTTGCAGGAGCTGCGAGATACGGCATTGTTCATGCTCCACCGACATCCGGTCGGATGGCAATACTACAGACGTCAGCAAGAAATGCAAGAGCGCTCCGAACACCCTCTTCCTAAAGTGATCTTCGCGCGTTCTACGCCGAAGCTCACATGGGATCACAGGTCCTTCATCTCGGACCCTGTAGAGGCCGCTGCAATCACACTGCCATATTCCCAAGATAGTGAGCGTCAGCAGTCAGTTACAAGGTCAAGGTCGAGTTCCTCTTTGTGCTTCCATAATGCATCGATAGTGCAATATCGCCGAGACGACCTACTGATCAGTCCTCGATCAGTACGCGGCGTGGTCTCTGCGTCCCGAATCCGAACCATCGAAGCACCAGCCCAGACGTGTCACCCTCGCTGGCCGCTCCACATCTGGCCCGAGTCGCAACTTCGCGGACCTCAACAAGTAGTGTCAGTACGCACTCTATCAGCGCGTTGAGGTGAGCCCGCCCATGTCGCCTTTTTCTCGTCCGGTGTCCGCGTGTATCAGCGAACTTGCTTCAGATGCATTATCCTCGCTCATGCCGACGAGGGTACTCGTACGACACGCGATTCCAGCGGCCGTAGAAGCCGCCTTCTATTGGCTCGTCAAGGGCCTGGGTACGTTCTGAGATCCTCTTATTCCCGCAACTTGGGGACCCTCATCGGCGGCGGGAAGTTGCCTCCTAAAGCTGAGTTCTCCATCGGCGCCGCGGGAGAAATTATCGTCGGCCACGCTGCCGCGGGTTCTGGTTTGAAAGTGTTATGCCCACATCACCATTGTCTGTACGGTGACTGCAAGTGCTGTGAGCCGTTCCCTGATTTGTGCACCGAAACGATCGAGCGAATTGTGCAAAGGAGGCAGAGCGCAAGACCGAATATAGTTTGGGTTCGCTGTACGCCGCAATCCCCTGGAAAGACAACCTAATCTGACCGTGACGCGCGTTCTAGATCCCGGCCGATCCTAGAACGCGTTTGGGAGCCTCTGGGAACGCGAAGCCGGGAGACAAAGATGGGTGAGAAGTTTCCTGTGTGTTGGCTTTGCGTGCCTCCCGGCGTCGATGAGATTCAATAGTGCCAGCGAACTGCACCCTCACCCCTCCTTCTGGCCCTCATACGCCCTGAGAGTCGTGTGTTGGAATGCGCCCCGACCGCGAAGGCACGAGCGTACTCCTCAATCAAGCCTGTTTCGTCACCTTCCTCGCGCTGAGGTCCGGGATGTCGATGCCGGCAGGGCCGTTCCCACCAATGGCGAAGAGAACGGCGCGACTCGCCGAGCTGAGCGAGATGAAAGGTGCGTCGTGTGCCCGCGCGAACGTTCTGATCTTCTCGAGGCGCGCACATGCGGATTGCGCGCGAATGCGCCGACGCAGGGCTCCAGGACAAGGTTTGGATCTTGCCAAGTCGTCCCAGGACGGGAAAGTTCAAAGCCGCTCTGGTCGGGATGCGGGTGCGCGTAGGCTGGTCCACTGAGTGGCGTTAGGCGAGCCGGAGTGCTGCACGTAAGGTGCGGTTTGGGGAAAGGAAGCACTATAACTCAAACTGACGGCCTTCGTGACCAGTGGCAAGGGCATGGCATCGCGAACCAGGCAGTCGCAGGGACTTATGCATTGGCCATACGCTTTATCCGCATTTGGGGAGACCTGGAAGTCACGAACCAGAAGAGCAGCAACCTTGTACTCACGACGAGTGCCCTCACGACGGATTTAGCTAGGTTCAGAACAAGGCTGTCGAGCCCTTGGGTATGTCGAGAGTATTTGTATTTGGCTGCACTGCTCCTAGCTATGTATGTCAGGGCGGATGCCACAAGCAACTGACGACCAGTCATGCAGCGTCGGATCTGCAAATCGTCGTGCCCTAGTCCATCTGTGCTGCCAAGCAGCATTCAACGGTGGCGCAATGACATCGCTCTTCTTTGTCCACCGACCACACCAGTACCGAAGCGTGCGGAAGCTGGCCTCCAAGACGTCGTGCGTAGAACGGCCGCGCTCGACATTGCCAGATCAGCAGTCAAGACCGCAGTGCGCGTTGTTCGGCATCGACTCTCCCCATAACACCTTCCGGACCTCGTGGATGGAAGAGTGTGACTACTCACTTAGGTTGGAGCGTTCCTATGAGCGGTGCCTCGGCCATGCGTATTCGTGGCCACAAACCGACGTGACGCACCGTGGAGTCTGCGTGGCGAATGAAGCTCGGACGATGGACCGCAAGGCCCATGGACATTCGGATTGCTTCCGCAGACCGCTAGTTGGCCGCTGGCGGTGCACGAATCGTCCAGCACAGCTGGCGCTGCGTTGACATCGCAGACGCACATCCCACTCGACCGTGTGAGCAGCCCGCACCTGCGACCTTGTATTGAGCGGCCACTTGCGAAATAATCATGGCCAGCCTCGGCAATCGGTGGGGAACCTCGAGGCATAGCTTCTGGCCTCATGAGGGAACCTGGGATGGTTGTCGTCGTCATTGGCCACAATGGACCCCGGTCCCTCCGTGGTCCCATGCTGCCCTTTACGGACATCTCCGAAGGACTGAGCGAGGCGTGTCGGCATGATCAAAGTGCAAAGTTCTCCCGGACAATTGGTCCTGTGCTGGACCACACAGATTTCAATCATCTAAGCGGACCTCCAGGCAGGACCCCGGGTTTGGGACGCACTCGGATAAGTCATATTGATGTCCAGAACAACGTCTCGAAGGATAGTCACTTTCCTTTACTGCAGGCCGGGCAGGCCGCCGCTGGCAACCCCAGAAGAAATAGAGCAAATCCGACGCGTCACCACTATCGCGCATTCCCAAGGGTCGGCCCTTGGCTTGATCACCCTTGTGAGAGAACGCGAATCGAACTCCTCGGAGGTTGCGTTGGCAGACGTCGACGTGCCCAGCGGGTGCCTATGGGGCGCGGGTGGGAGCTTGGCCGTCTCGGAAGCATATCTTCGGAATCTGAGGAAAGACAAAATTGAGCAAGATCCAGAGGGTTGATAGCGTGGGCCATCATCTGACTGTCGAATTCTTGGAGAATCTAACCGGATTCTGAGCGGGCGCCTGTTTAGTCCTCAACCCTGACCTCCTTACTCTTCCGGCACCCTTCACCTTCATAAAGAGATGGGACCTACAAAGAGTTCGCCTTTTGAACCTGTCCCTTTGCCTCCGCTGCACCTCCCCCGCTCGACCTCCCCGACACCCAAATCCAATAGGACGCGTCCGCACCCATCACTGCGTTCTTGCACACCTTCCTAATCCGCGCTCCCCGATGTCGCCACAGCACGTCCCGCCGCTCCGAAACGGCGCTACCGACATCGACTCTGACTCTGACTACCTTGGAACTCCGGTCGATCCTCCTGCTTCTTGCCAGCCTTATGTCGCGGAATATGCGCCGCTCGCAAATTATTACTACTCACCGGAGGTCTACGAAGGTGCCGGGTATGCGGTAGGACGCTCGGGGGACCATCTGGGTCTTCCTGGAAGTTCGGAATACAGTGGGCCGTCGCCGCATCAAGGCCTCCTTCTCCAAACCCCTTACCCAGTAAGTCATTGCCCACCTTGTTTAGCCTGCGCCGAAGCATGACCCGTTCATTATAGCCAACTGCGCCGGAAGGCTGTAGTCAGCCGGCCGATACGACGATAGCCGCCTATCCGCTGATCACCCCCAGTCTACTTCCACCAAGTACCGTCAACGTCGACTCAACCGTCCATATATCCAGGAGCGCCCTCGCCGGCTCGCGGGACTCATCGTTCACTCCAGGAAGCCAACTCGAGGTTGATTCGCCCCGCATGCACTATGGGACGCCCGGTATGCGGTATACGACGCGCGACCAAGACGATGCAGATTGCGGTGACAAGGGCACCTACATGCCGATGTTTGCAAAGGCAACTCCTCAGCAGCCTGATGACACAGGCAACACGGTACGTCCTTTGGGCCCGCGCCAAGATACCTCCACTGACGTCTTCCTCCAGCCAGGATCGTATCCTCTCCTACCATATTCCCTGGATGCTTCCTTACGCGCTAGTGGGGTACCGTATGCATCAGCAGCTTGCCACGACGAGACTTACGCCGAGTCACCACTCGAAGAGTCTGCTTATTGCGATCGATTTTCCACGCAAGGTACGAAGACATGCCCCATGTTCATTGTCGTCCCTGACACTTGTATTGTGCCACAGCATGTGATTACTCACAACGGTTGAGCTACAATCAGTATCGAGCACACCATCAACCCAACCTGGACAACCTCGCACACGCGGGCTTCTCATTGTCGAAGGGACAGCACATCCGTTTCTACCAGCCCCCTTCGTGCCCGTACTCCTACCCTCACATCGAACCGTCGGCGGATCTTTCAGGCTACGGCTCGCACTCCATGTCACCCTCCTCAAGACGCAACTACATACACGCGCCGCGTCCGCAACAGGTCCACGACATACACAACCTTCACAGCACCTCTTGTCCCTCGGACGACATGTCCTCGGTTCTGTTGCCTTCGCATCATCGCGTTCTGTCGATCCCGAGCATCCCGGCCCCGCCGCCTATCCCTCGGCCCTCATCGTTGATCGAGGATAGCCCGAAGAAGCCATTGACACTCGCGTGCTTCTTCTGCCGGAAGCGCAAGATTGCCTGCCAGAGCCCGCCGGCGGGCTCGCTTGACCGTAGCTGCAAGTGAGTGCTGAGTTAACACGCCATTCTTCGGTCCTCATGTAGTATCCCCTAGTCAATGCACGAAGCGCAAGCTCAAGTGCGTGTATCCCGCAACTTCGAGGCGGGGCATTCGGCCTCGGGTGTACGACCTCGCCGACGACCTGTTCCGCCGCCCCTCCGTCTCTGTGTCTCTATAACCCCTTCTTTGTCCGCCTTCTTTCTTCGTTCCACCTCGCAACCCGTTGGGTCCGAGCCTTACCGGACTATTGGCTCCCCTTCCCACCCGCATGTTCCACTCTATCGCCCCACCATCTCCGGCATGTACCCCCTCTTACGGCCACCTGTCATCCTCGGAATATCCCATCTCTTGTCTTGCGCCCTGCGCCTATGTCCCTCGCTGTTATGGATACTGTACGCTGTTGTCTTTTAGCATTGCTCTCGGTTGATCTTGCCTTAGCTTATTTACTGACACCCCCGGAATCTCCGCTTCAGGCTCAGTAGTACTATACGTGACATTTACTGGCATCGCATTTGGCGTCCATCTCTTGCTTACTACTCTCGGCGCATCCCCATGTTCTGTATTCCCATCGCTGTACCCTCCTGGCATGTTCATTGCCTTACACGAATTCCCCAGTCCAGCTGGTGTTCTCCGCTACTCCAGTCGTGTTGATTAAACGGTGCCCGACCTCTGGCACGAGCGCGTGTGCACGATCTTCCCTGTCCATGCTGCGTCAGGGAGCTAGCACATGTCCAATACATGCGACTCTGTATTCTTGTACCCCGAGGCCGTCGAATGTCGCGACTAGCTCCTCCACCGGCGGCTGAGGGGGCCTTCTCGCAAATATTGCGTCCGAGCAGGCCACGTAAGAGAACCGAAGCAGGTCGAGACCAGAAGAAGGAGCTGTATTCCCATAATCATTATGAGTTCTCAGGCCATGGGCGCGGCGAGCCGAGGAGATGTCGAGGATCTACACGCACCGACGACGTTAACGTCCGGCGGACGCGCGAGCGAGCGGTGTCTTCGCCTAAGTATATGGAACGAGTGAGCGAATCGACCGATGGCCAAGCGCATCGGCGACGAGCGGGCTCGCCATGCGATCGAATCGGAAACAAGCATCAGAAACGCGTCGGACACCCGATATGTCCCCACATGTGCACCCATACATACTACTCATCCCACACGCTCGCGGAAGCAGAATGGCGGCCATTGGCGGCTGTCGTTGTCAAGTGGCGGATCGTCGGCGTCGGTCGCCCGCATGGAGACTCCGACACGACAGCACTGGCACCGTCGCACCAATGCATGGAAGGAACGTCGCACCGCGTCCCTGATGTCAGGCGCCATGATGGTGTGAGGACCAACTCGAACCTCGCTGTCATTCTCGGGATTAGCACGCCCATCGGCGAAGTCCGACAGACGGAGCAATTCACATGCACGCACCTTCACCATTACGACATGCCACGTCCATTCCGCGGAGGACATGGACAAGGGGCACTCCATGGAGCGCGGCGTCGGATAGGTATACATTCCGAACTGCAAAAGGCTAGGGAGGATCAGAAACTTGTCAAACGCCACGAAGTCGAATGCGCGAAGATGAGTCGAAAGCTGGAAGTCCAGTCATTGTCCGAGTTACTTATATCTATCCCACAGGTATCTATCAGATCTACCATACGATTCCAAGTATTGTAGCACAAGTTCGAGGGGAGAGAGAGAATCCAGATTACACACTGAACAAGGAGAGGAGAAAAATCACAGCACGTCCGATCGATGCCGCGCGTTCGAGCTAGGTACCAGCCTAATCCCGCCGCCCGGGAGGTCGCTCTCGCTCCCAGTCTCGATGTCTGAGCTTTCTGTGGACGGTCGGTTCCACAGGCTCATGCTCTCCTCGCGGTCGTCATCGCGGTCGCCATGTGGGTAGTGTCGCCCGCCCGGTGAGCGCCCGAATAGGTGCATGTGTCGCGAGCGCGTCGAGGGAGACGTTGGGATCGGCTGACGATCACGACCACCAGGGGAGGAGTTTGACGATACGCCGGAGGGGAAGGATGATAGCGTGGTGGTAGAGGGTAGTCCCTCAGGGTACATGGGTGGACGGGTGAAGGAGTCGGTGCTGCCGCTGAGGACAGGCGGGGCAGTGAGCGGGGCAGTAGGATCGGAAATGTCTTCCCGCGAGTCGAGAATGGAAAGATTGAGGACCTGGCCACCGGCCGTTGGCGTCTGCTCGCCGCCGTTAGTCCCGACTACGGACTCGTGGGACCAGCCAGCGGTGCTACTGACCGAGTCGTATTTGAAGCTGCTATGTAGCGCATTCCTGCGCTCGTGGGTCGCTGTATCGTCCCCTGTGCCAGGGACATGATACGAGTGCACGACGTCCTCGTCGCCGAACTTGATAGTCTGCTTGCGTTGTGCGAAAGGCGAGCCCAGCCCTGACGGCTGGCTAGCCACCGACACGCGGTCGTCGCCGGGTGCTTCAGGGGTGCTTGGCATGGGTTTGTCAAACAACTGATGCCGCTTGACGCCACCCAACGGGTCGTTGTGTAGGGGGAGTGGAGGGACAGGCTGGGTGCTGTAGCGGGAGCGAATAGATGCTGAGGCACGGCTGGACATGCTCATGCGTCTGGCACTCCGTGCTCGGATGATGCTGCCCATCGTTCCAAAGCTCCCACGAAGCGCGTCCATGCCGGGATCTTCGACAGCGGATAGGTTCTTTTCATCCACGCCCTCGGTGTTGCTCTTTGCGGCCTGTAACAGGAGGGTCGAGCGGCGGTCCAGCTTTTTGATTTGTGTGGGATCGACCTTGCTCAGCTGGAGCACAGTGATGCCGACGCAGATGACCAAAAATCCCATAACGAGAGTGATGATCTGGACGACCGGTGCCTTGAGGCCCTGGAACAAGACAATCGTGGTGACCATCGAAAAGAAAGTGACTAGATGGGAAGTGTTCAGCTACGAGATCGAGGTTCGAGACCGGACTGCGGACATACAGATCACATAATATGTCGGTGTGACTTGAGATCGATGTCAGTTAAAGTAATAGCAGCCGGGTATCGGGAAGACAAACCCATTGCTGAAACATATTCGCCAACAGTCAGTCGTTGCACTCCGCAAAGTTGAGAACCACTAACCAGTATTGAAGAGCGCCAGCGCCACATTGAGATAGTACACCTCCGTGACTTTCGGAACTGATTAGTACGTCATTGGCCCAAACCGACGGTTACTCACTTAGTGTTACAGCCACGAATACCATTAGGAAGTAAATAAACCAATGCTTGAACTAGAACGGAAGAGACATCAGCGACAACAGATTTCATACGAGTTCAGACACATACCTGGTTGTCGCCCATGGCAGTGGTCACAATAGCGGATCCCAGGCCAGTGGTAACACTGACGCTGATACCGCCAATCATACTGCACACCATGATGTACCATAGCATGCTCTTCTTGCCATATCTTTAACGGCATTGTCACGATGGCACCTTCGTAAGCCAGACTTTGGAACGCACCTCGGAGCAAACCACAGGACAATCACCAACGAGGCGACGATGAGAATGGAGCCGTACACCAGGAAGCCCGGGGACAAGAACAGCTTCTGGAACTCAACAATCTGGCCAACGGACTCCTCCTGTGGACCTAAAATTCAATATGTTAGACGAAAAGTCGTGGACTGCGGCGATGCAGCAACGAAAGCTGTACCGTTCAGCGCTATGATAACGGAACCCAGCTGACGAGGTTACGGCGGGGTTAAGCGGAGGAATTCAAAGGTAGTAGAGACGGACGTACGACGCAGAGACCACATCCAAGCCAACCGAAGAAGCTCAGTTTCTCGTTGAGGAAGAGAGATGACAGGACCGCGCATATAACGACCGAGAGTGCGCCCATAGGGGTCTGGAGGTGGATGTCACGGACGGTACCAATGAGATGCCTTGAACGCCTGACATACCACAACGATGGCCTCCACAAAAGCATATGCTACGGAGGATGAGCCACAGTATCGGATTAAAGGGTAGGACATACCAGCAAAGTTACAGATCTCGCCGAGAATCATCACTGCGCCAAGGTAAGCCCATACGCTATGTGCGCCAAGGCCACAAACTCACTGGTCATTCCTATCCACCATAGTGGCTACAGGAGTGTGAATGGGGGGCACATCTGGGAAACATGAGGAATACACGCACCGACTTGAGGTATGCAACACCCTCACCCGCCACTAGACCGCGCTGAGACCGAATAAGACCCTTCTTCTTGAATACGAAACTGGAGCCGATGAGGAGGCCACTGGCTATCGCAAGGATGATGCCGATGATCTGAATCCACGGCATTAGACGAAGGACGGATGCCAACGAGAGGAACAGAATTGCCTTGAGGTTACCCGGGACGGTAAGGGAGCCAGACGCCGCGGAAGAGGAAGCAGAAGGAGCGGACGAGGTGGTGGACGTCGCAGTCGCCGAGGTCGAGGACATGGTCGTGAATTAAAAGGTCGTAACGCGTATTTCACCAGTCCAGCCGAGTAGAGAGCCCCCAGCGGGCAAGCAGAGAGGAGGTGGAGAGACAAGATATGACGACCTCGACCGTGGTGGGCCACAACAACAGTCCGCGGCGCTCGTCGCCGCCTCCCCGCTTACTGCGCCCCGACTAATCTGGCAATTGTGGGCCCACTCCGGCCGCTGCACCGCCGACCGCCCTCTCGGCGCGTAGCCTCCGTATCCTCTGCGTGTGGCCCTCCGAGCACTTCCAAATGAGGGACCGCAACCCCCGGCCCGGCGATGCTCTGGCATCTCAGATTCATACCCGCCGGGTATCAGAAGGGTCCCGGACACCCGGCTTTGATCCGGACAGCGACTCGTCCGACTTCTCGACTCGCTGTTGCATCGTTACCACCTCGACAGACTGTTCACCTTGGATCTTCTCTGCCACTCCCGTCCGCTGCGCAGCTCTCGACCGCACTCGATCTGACCTGGCTGCTACCTGGCTATCTGACATCTGTCCTCTGGTACTGTCGCTGCGTTCTCTCGACGCCAATCGCCACCGCCACTCGGTCCGACGCCAGCTACTGGATGCCAAGTAATGCCATTCGCATTGACGAGTGCTCCCTGCGCAACGCGCAACAGCCGTAAGGCAGTCGACATCGCGCCTGTATCTCAAAGCTGTACCAAGTCTTCGATCTCAACAGATGCCATTAGGGCCTTCCACGGGATCAAGTTACCGTCTATCTGATCACCGCAGAAGAGGAGCCGGTCAATCCGTAGTCTGATTACTTCGTCGCAGTGGACGATGATGTCCTGCGTGGTGCGCATATGTCTGTCTTATATACAGCCGTATAGAAGAAATCTCTGCTCTGTACCTCTTCGTCGAGGACAGACCTGTCGGTTCGCCAGGAAGGTACGAGTCTCAGCGCCGTTATGCTATGTTGTGAGATGCTCAATTCTCGCCAGTGCTACTTCTTTATGGATGTCCCAACACTACTTTGTATCCGGCTACAGAACTTGACTTCGCCCTCATTATGATGAGATCTGTTCTTGGTGGCAAGCTGAATCTGTCCTCTCAACACCTCGAAGCTCAGAGTTGGTGTTTGCTGCAAACCTCTCCGTAGGCGATTGCCAAACACGTTGCAAGCGCAGACAACCACGAAGTCAAGAGTGAACGGCTAGTCCACATGAACCCTGGTAAGTAACTTCCCGCTCCCTCACTTGGCCGAGAGTCTCTGTCGTGGCTAGATGACTCCGGTGCGTCAGAGCGTATATGGTTGGAAAGCGAAGGAGCCCCATAACTCTGCACCGCTGCGTAGAGCCAGACCGTCGTGCTGCGCGCGCGTCCATGGCCACCGGGGTCCGCTGTCGAGTCGGAAGGCCCTCAAGCTTCATGCACTTCTCTTTAGCCCCCAATCTTGACTGGACATGTGTGGCGCGAACCATACCTCGCAAATTGCCGGAACCAACTGTGCTTCGCAGTGCGATCCGCATGTGCGCGCCACTGGGCAATACCAGACAGCTCAACGTCCCATGGACGCCTCCTACTTAGTCCCGGTTCACGATCCTAGTGGCCGCCGACGTCTCTGACGTCGCGAAACTGTTCACCGCGGTGCGCACATCCTTCACTCCTCCCACCTTTGAACTCACACGGGTGACGGGTATATGGGGACTTCGAGATAACAGGCTTAGACATGCTGCTTGCTCGTCACGGCAGGCTGTGCGCGCGTTGGAGGGTCGTTCTCACTGCGGCCGTTTGCGATCACAGCCTGTCGTAACTGCTGTCAGCTATGTGTGAGTGTATCTGCGCACATCTCACGACGCCCGCTTTCCGTGTTGCTCGCCGGTCGGGACTGACAGTCTGAGGTGGCGCTAACCGAGTCAGCGCATATCACTTATCAGTACTGCGTGGCCACTGCTGGATGTGCTCACTCTTAAGGCCTGACACGCGTCATGACCACATCCGGCAAACACCCGGTCTTCATCGGGATTCACGGTTGAGTACACAGCTACGTCCATTTGCGTCTAGTACGACCTGTTTTCTGGACGAGGGTCGAGAAATGGACCCTTCTTCCGCCAGCTCAAGATTTACTGCGGAGCAGCGCAGCGGGCACGCTCGGGTGGACAGCCGGGTTCTCGTCGAGTCTGAGGCTGTTCGACACACAGGGACCCATGACCGCTTCGCGGCGGAGTACCGGCACTCCGCTCGAGGATCCGAGAGAGTTGCAGGGTGTCATTTGAGCCTGGATTGACCCTTGAAGATATGGCCTTGTGAGCGAAGTCCCGATGGGTTGGAACAACCCTCGAGCGAGGTGGCTTGGTCTGCTTGGTAGGGGTTATTGATGCTGTACACACAGCCTTGATGGAAACACTTGCGCATATCAGGCAGTAGGGCGGGCGCAGCAGGAAACATGGAGAGCAGCTGTCATGGACGTAATAGGATGGAAGGCTCGATGGGAAGCCACGGTGCGTTAACGCGTTACGCATATCTTACTGCTGCGGAGCGACTAATTAGCGAACAGATGCTGAAGAAATGCATCTTACGGAGCAGCGAACCAGGGCCCGCGGTTTTGATGAAACGCTTCCAGACCGTCACTATCCCACACGTCGTCCGTTCTAACCAATTGCGAGGTCCCAAACGCGCGTAACTGCCATGGGTCCGATACGTTCTCACCGATGTCGCCGCGCGTGAAATGCCCGTTATGCGCGCAGCACCTCCCCGCTCCCAGGCAGCCTTCTAGTATATAGGTCCTGGGTATAGAAGCTGCGTGGTTTCACTGGGACCTGTTCTGTCTCTTGCAAGTTGCTGCCATACCATGCGCTCGGGTCTCAGACTACTCTTCCTCGGGTTCGCTTCCCTTGTCGCTGCGAAGGATGGCCGGGTAAGTCACTGTGGTGTTCAGTCCGTACGGCGCGTCGTGCTAACCCGAGATGGCCGTTCTTGCAGGGAAGGGGCAGCGACGACTCATATGGCGGTGGCGACGACCATGGGGATGCGAGCGGGACGTCCTCAACCTCAAATCCGATCGCCACGGGCGCTGCCGCGTCCAGTACTTCGTCAAACTCGACGTCGGGCTTGACTGGTGGCACAAAATGTGTAGGTTCATACATGTGTATCTCCGGCATCGTCAACGGTTCGACCGTACAATGTGAGTGTCCTCATCCTCTTGAGGACATCTTCCGCAGCGTCTGACCCACGACATTGCAGACACCATGCAAAGCACTGGCAAAGCAGACCTTGGTTGGATGGCTCTGTGAGCAACCTTGCCTCTCACAGCAAGTTTACATTGCTCACCTCGATACTTACGACAGTGGCTTTGGCACTCAGATGGCCAACACGCCCATGGTCATCATGTGGCCCAACTCCGACGGCACCCTCACCATCTCGCAACGGAAAGCTCCTGGAGAAGTCATGCCCACCGTGGACGCGTCGCCGCCTCGCGTCGCCAGCGCTGACGCCGCAGCGAGCGATCTAACCGGGACACAGCCCAAGCTGACGTTTACTATCCCGGTACGCTCACGTCGCCCGACGCCGCCAGCGCTCGGGGCTGCCGCTGTCACACCTTTGTTGTTGCTAATGCCCGCCCCTGATGCAGTCTGACGGCTCCACGACGGCAAACTTGATCTGGGCATTTGGCAACACAAATCCCGGCAGCAAGTCCACCGACGCAAGCCTCGAGCAACACCTCGATTCGGCCGCCACAACCCTCGACCTCTCGCAGCCCATCTCGTCGGGTAACGGCACATCCGACCCTGTCAGCGACCCGAATGCGTCCAGCGGCGGCTCGGAGAGCACGCCCCTGCTCCCCTTCCAGAAGATGATTGTCGCGCACGCGCTCCTGTGCACCATCGGGTTCCTGATCCTGCTCCCCGCCGGCGCCCTCCTCGCGCGCTATGCGCGCACGTTCACCAGCGGCTGGTTCCAGGGTCACTGGCTGTTTCAGTTTGCTATTGGTACGAGCCGCTCGATGTGGGTTTCACGTCGGTCTTTACTGATGTTGTCGGCCGTGTCACAGCGGGTCCTGTCATCGTCTCTGGCGTCGCGGTCGGCATCGCCGCCGTATCCAGTGCCGGCGCGATGCACTTGGACGACGACCACAAGCGTTGGGGCATCGCCATTTTTGTGCTCTACTTCATTCAGTGCGCACTCGGCGCGATCGTGCATTGGATCAAGCCGACGTCTTGGACCGTGCGGAAGAAGCGCCCCGTCCAGAATTACTTCCATGCTATTGTTGGCATTATAGTCATTGGTCTGGGGTTCTTCCAGGTGGGACCAAGTGCTTCGGTGTTCGCGGGTGTTCCACCTCTTATCTGACATTTTTATGTCATAGGTCCGCAATGGCTTCAGCGAGGAATGGACGAGGGTGTCGGGCAGGCCACCAATCAGCAACGCTGTCAACATCGTGTGGTATGTTTGGGTTGTGGTAAGTTCCGAGCTTTGCATCGTCGTGGACACGAACACTGACATCTACGGCCTTGTAGCTCGTTCCAGTTCTCTATCTCGCTGGACTTGCTCTGCTCCCGAAGCAGTTCCGGCAAGAGCGGCCACGCCAAAAGCAGGCCCCTTCCGAAGACTACGCTATGCGGCCTGGCTACACTGACGAGCCTCGCTACTCTGACCGGCAATGAGAGAGGCAGACTGCATAGCTAGAGCTGTACCATCTTGCTTTGTCGAGTCTCACATTGTTGCTCCGTGGCCGCGTTTCACTTACTGAGGGTTGGACGGCGGACGTTCCTGATCTTGAACGATGGACAGCGAAATGACTTGTTGATGACCTCCATATGTCGTATACAACCACGCCGCGGACGATCCTATTTGTAGCGTAAGATCTTGGTAGTACTACGAGCATCCCGATAGAATGTTGACGATATGCACCCCTTCGAGAAAGCAGATCGGATCAAAGCTTGAGCGCTTAGATTCGAGGTCGGGGTGAGCGGTGCTGCCTCCTCAACGTTCCACGACGACGATGCGTTCATGCATGTCGGTCTTTCGGATGCCTCTGTGAGGTGCGGAGCACCTTTGATGTGAGTAAATTGGCGTATTCGAGCCTCATCATTGGCTAACAGACTGCCGGACTTCGCATGGGTACAGCATTCGCAGGCAATGTTCAGCTTCCGGATGGTACGAGCTGATCACTGCACGCAGTTGTTCCCGCTTCTGCTTTCCACGATGTCCGAGCATCGAGCATACTTGCCAGCACGTCACTGTCTCATCCCGATACCCTGTCGCTGGAGGAGGGTGCAGGTGCGTACAGGTTCCTTCCCACAACCCCAACGTTTTCTCTCACACGAACAGAGTAGAATTGGCCGCGGACGTCCACCCTCCGCTATGCAGGAGTGTGCGCAGCTTCTCACCTCAGGATGGTGTGAAAGAGAGTCGGCCGGCTTCCTCGACGACAGAATAGTCCGGCTACTTTAGACGTCCTCAAATCCCACCACTGAGACTGGTTTGCGTTATAAACATGCCTCCAATGTGGCCTGTGTCCTACACCCTGCTCGTACGTCCCTTTTTCCCCTGCTTGGCATGTCTATGTTCTGACATTTGAGGTTGACTGGATGGCAGGAGCTCGCAAACGGGAACACGCCCAGTCCACTCTCGTATCGCCTCCCCTAGCGCTCCCAACATGTCCGGGCTCGTCATCCCGCTCGTGCCCTTCGAGAAATACATCGTTGGGCACGCAGTCCTGTGCGTGATCGGCTTTTTGGGTCTGCTCCCTCTCGGCGCCCTCCTCGCGCGATACACGCGCACGTACAGCCCAGCGTGGTTCACTGCGCACTGGGTTGTCCAGTTCGCGATAGGTGCGTTCCACGCTATTACGTTCCTACTCCCTCTACGTCACAACCGCAGACATTCCCCCGCGTTTCTGCCTTTTCTTGCGGTGCACTGACTCCCTACGTGTTGACAGCGGGCCCCGTTATTATCACTGGCGTTGCTCTTGGCATACACGCTGTTGAGCTCGCGCAGTCCGGTGGCACAAACGACGTCCACAAGAGGTGGGGCATCGCCATCTTCGTGCTGTACCTCGCGCAGCTGGCCCTGGGAGCGACCATCCACTACTACAAGCCCCGCGCGTGGGCCAAGGGTGCAGGCCGCCGTCCATTCCAGAATTACTTCCATGCCGCCTTCGGACTGTTGCTCATCGCCTTCGCGATGTTTCAGGTGAGTGCACCTACACGTCGCATTCGCTGCTGCGCAGCACCAGATTTAGTGGTGTCCGCGGCTTCTTCCATTCTTCGATCTGTCAGGGTGGGATGTGGTTGCTGATTTGTCGCGTACCTCCACCAGGTCCGCACGGGCTTCCGCTCGGAATGGCCTGCGCAAACTGGACGGGGCCCCATTTCGAACGGCGCCAACGTCTTCTGGTATGTTTGGATCATCGTGAGTACCTTCAAGTTGAACAATTGGACGACGCGGTGCTCATCGGAGTGTCATTCAGCTTCTCGCACTGGCTTACTTCGGTGGGCTTGCCCTGCTCTTCCGTCAGTTCAGGCAGGAGAGGGAAGTCCGGCAAAACCAGCCCTGGACAGAGATGAAGCGGCCTATCGTACACGAAGGGCAGCCGTCCGCGGCAACGGATTCGTAGACTGTTTGAGAGCTGATAGACCATATAATGTTGTTTTCGTGGAGTAGCAGCTATAGCATGGTTTCAGAGTGTATGATCCACCGTGTTCTACGAATAGCACGATGACGTGAACGACAATTCACAATATCTTACTTCTTCGAAGAAGGAGTACCGTCACAACGGCGCAACGATGTTTACCTCATAACCCCGGGCCTACATGGCTATCGTTCCAACTAGGATGTCACCATGATGCGTATTGAGCGACACCCTGATAGTTGCGTGCCGAAGGAACTGTTCCTGGTTACACCGAGCTCAACAATGGTGCGATCGCCAGCAGGCAACGGTCACCGGTAGTCGGGTAGTAGCAAGCAGCCAGTGTCCGTTTCGAATCGCACTCACTAATAAAGTGCACTGATGGTACGTACAGGTTCTCAGGCTTTCCATCTTCTTGCCTTCGGGCCGGGCGTGGATCGCACCGGGCCGAGCTGTGGGGCAAGCGACGTCTTCGCTGCGCGGCAGTGGACTTGCACCGCGTCCTGCGGCTCTGCCAGCTGCGCACCCGTCAGCAATTCATGCTCCTGTACTGCACGGTTCCTCCCTAGCTAGCTTTGACGCGACTCGCCAGACTTGTGTGCTTGATTTACACTGGGTCGAAGCAATCCCATGACAGCGCCGCCAGCAGGCTCACCGACACCATGGTCCTACCTGTTCATCCGGTATGCAACCGTTCGTCCACGACGAGGACAACAGCTTACGAAGGGGCGCATGCGTAGATGGTTGTTCAAGTTCGTGCTGAAGATATTCTACGGCACCATAGTCGTGGAAAACGTTGACTATATACCGCCGCGGGGCAGACCATGGTGAGTTCCCAGCCTCACGCTGTGATGGACGCGTCGCTGACCGGCACGACAGCATAGTCTGTGCTAACCATAGCAACTCACTCACGGACGCATTGTGAGTGCTCCCTTACGCGTTGGTGTGTATGTCACGCATGAACGCTTCCGAACAGACTTCTTGTCACTTCCATTCCATCGAGGGTTCGCCGTTCGGCTCCTTAGGTGCATACAAGCTCTCACTTCGCCCGTTACAGAAGCGCAACCTCCTCAGATTGACTGCAAAATCCACCCAGTTCGGAAGGAAGAACTTCACGAGCTGGCTCATCGAGTCTGCCGGAACGGTGCCAATCAAAAGGCGCAGGGACTTTGGGGACGGACAGGTGGATAACTCTGATGCCATGCAGCATCTCATGGAGGTGAGTTACGTTGTCTTCATTCGCCCTTCATAACATACGTGAGTCTCGGGATGGTTGCAACGGTATGAAGAATGCCGTCGCGAGAAGCGCACCTGCAGCATCTCAATAGTTGGGATGAGAGGAGCTTAGCATTGCTGTGGCAGTGGCTTAACGTGCCGGTACTCTGAACTCGCTCTGCTCTCGTCAATATGCCGACGAGGTATCGCAAGGTCTGACTAAGTTTGTAGGCACTGGAGCTTGGGGATGCTGTGTGCCTCTTCCCAGAAGGGATGAGCAGGTACCATCCTACCATTGCCCCACTGAAGACCGGAGGTACGTGAACGAAGGTGTTCCATAAATTGATCTCACCATTCACACTCTGTCTTCTTAGTTGCAAGGCTCGTCTCCGATATGCTGTCCCGCAACCGCCACAACCCGGACTTCGAGATTGATGTCCTGACCTGTTCAATCACGTACATGTGCGTCGCTCAAAGCAACTTCTTGATTACACATGTACTCACACTACTGCAGGCACCGGCAGCACTTCCGTTCGGACGTGCTAGTCACCTTCCATCCTCCCATGAAATTCACTCCGAAGGTCATATACTCTGTTATAACGCAACAATACCATGCTGATGATATAACAGGACAATCCTGAGCTCCTGACGCCGATTAACTACACGGAGATTAGGTCCTTGACGGCCAAGATGCACCAGCAGATCAGTTCAGGGACGTTGGATGCACCCTCGTGGAGGCTCATCCGCATAGCCAAGCTTGCCGCGAGAATGTACGCGCCGCTTGGTACGACCATGTCTCTAGGCGACTACGTCCGTGTCGTCCGCACGTTCCTCGAGGCGTTCAAGTGGGCGGAAGCGCCACGGAACGAGACGTCCAGCGACGGCGAGGCGCCTCCGGCCGAGCAAGTTGCTCGCGAGGACATGAAGATCGTCCAGCTTGGGCGCGACTTGAAGGTACGGCACCATGCCGACGAGCAACGCTGCAGAGTATTGATACTTTGTCCCAGGAGTACCAAGATCAGCTGTCGCGTTGGGGCATCAAAGACGATCGCGTCCGCCGCCCTCTCACTCGCCCAACCATCCTCTACCGGATATGTCTGCGAGCCGCCTGGTCGCTCATCCTCCTGACCATCTCCCTGCCCGGCCTCATCCTCTGGCTTCCTGTCTTCATCACCACCTTCATTGCCGTGCACCAATTCAAGCGCACCGGTCCAGTCTGGGACACATACGACGAGATCGCGCAGTACAAACTGACTTACGGGCTGATCTCCAGCCTCTGCATCTGGTTCTTCTCCATGCTCGTCACGCTCCCGATCGCACCGCTCACCGCCGTCCTCGTGCCCGTCGCGATGTGGATGAGCCTGCGGTGGATGGAGGACGCAGTGTCGGCGTTCCGCGCCCTGACGTCCCTCACGCGGCTCCTCTGGATCGGGAAGCCCGCGCTGCGACAAATGCGGGAGAAGCGGGAGGACCTGCACCGTCGCGTCATGGAGCTCGCTGTGGGCACGCTCGGCCTGCCGGAGGAGCCCGAGAAGTACTTCGCGGATAGTGGCGGGAAGGAGAAGGGCCGCGTACTCGGGCGGTGGGCGAGCAAGGCCAAGTACTTCTCCGTGCGCAGGCGGAGAAAGCGCGACTGGAACGAGACGCTGCGCCTGTACGACGTGGACTACCCGGACGACGACTACTGAAGTTCCAAGGTATATATATATATTCGATCTACGTGATGCTGATGACGATGAGAGCTGGGTAAATGTGTACATAGAGAGAGCGGAACGGACAGGCATGGGGGTAACTGGAGATACAACGCAAACCAGATGGACGTATCACGATAGTCTATTCAGCAGCAGAGCAGGCTCACCCATCGATCGGACGGTATGCACGGTTACCTGCTGCCCACCGATGGCCCCTGTTGGCGGATATACCGGTGGTAACCACACCAGCCGTGACCAAGAGGCCCAGCACCCAGGAAATAGTGTTCAGAACATACGCGAGACCTGCAGGATGCGAGTCAGCCCATGTTGTGAAGTGTTGGCTGGCGCAACTCACCAGGGCGGGCATGATTGAACGTAGGGAAAGCCTCAGTGCGGTACAAGTCCGTCACAACGGCGAATGCGGTAATTTGAGACAGGACTGTCACAACGAGCTGAGTTGCACGAAGAAACAAGGGACATCTTGAACACTCACCATGCAACGCAACCAAGACCGACGCCGACTTCCAGATCCGCCGCCTCCGCGAGTGCGTCGTCACGCCGAACAGGATCGCCAGGCAAGCAACGATCGCGAACCCGATGCCGAGCTCCCCAAAGTAGCCCGCAGTGCTCCAGATCATGCAGAACTTCTTGTTGCCCTTCTCGCAGCCATCCGCAGCCCGCAACGGGAACGCGCGGCACTCGTAGCTGGTGTACGTGTTCTTGGAGCCGCTCGGGCTCGGGAGCTGGATCACGCGAGTCTCGCAGCGGCGGTTGAGGCCATATTCGACGACAACCTTGTCGTGGATGATGTCCGGGTCGCTCACGACGAGCCTGGGAGTGGGTTGTGAGCACGTTACCTGAGTTGGAGCGAGGGCCGGGAGACAGACCAGTCGGGGCGCTGGACGGAGAGGATGTTCTGTGGGGGCAGGGTTTCAGCTTGTGTCCCAGGGCCAATGCGCGAAGACGGAGCTGCTGCTCACCAGAACCAACGTCGCGGCGACGGCGAAGAACGCGATCACATAGGATGACTTCCTCATGGTTGGGGATGGGCCTCGAGATGGTTACCAGCAGGCGGGCTAGATATGTGGTGGAGAGGTGGGACGCGAGGCCTGCATCCGCGACTCGCAGTATTCGCGCTCGGCCGCTGGGCCAGAGCGCATCCGCGCTGTTTGGCCTTGGTTGAGGTCAGCAAGTGACGTAGGGTCGCGCGCTCTTTACTACATATAAAGTATTACATGTTGCAGTTTAATGTCCTTGTCGATTAGTGGTTAGATCATCACGTTGTGGCACTACCACGTGATGGTGGGAACTAGGAGACCGTGAAGACGGAGGCTCGAATCCTCCCTGGGACACTTTTGTGTAGTATGGTAACGTTTTTTGTTCAATGTCCTGGCGGGCCAGCCCGACCGTAGGCATTGTTTAGCAAGAATTGCGCGCGATTCACCAGTCTGTGCGAATGAGTGGAGGCCGAGAGAGCATCCATGGGGTACTTAGGGCCGGTTAGCGCTGGGACGTACCTGGTAATCACTGCAACGGACGCATCCTTTCCGCCCTGCTGAAATCCTGGCAAAATGGTAATGTTGCTTGATTCCGCCAGGTGGAATATGTTACGTTTACGAGACGATAAGCCTCCAAGGAAAGTCTCGTTTAGGGAGGTTTGGAAGGCTTATAGACCTATTGTGGCAAGCGTAAGGGGGTTACGTGCAATGTTTTAGAGATAGCAAAACTCTTACTTTCAGCAATCCATCATTACCGAGTTTAGTTAACCCTCCGGCAAAGCGGCCCGACGGACTAATTTGGTAAAGCAGCGTGCTCTGCACAAGTTTTTTGCTTTCGATCGACCAAGGCCTGCCCATCGTCGAGGACGGCGAGGACGACTTGCACGACCTGCAAAGATGGCCGAAAACGTCGAATCAGTGCTCTCGAAAATCCGCCCTCACACGTCTTCCTCCCTCGCGCACCAAAAGGCCCCTGCAACCCTTCTCCGTGCGATCGAGGCCACTTTCCGCGAACAGAACACGGAGCCCTCAGCGACTGCATACTTCGCCGCACTGATCACTACTCTCGATGGCGCTCTTCAGTCTTCGCGGGCATCCGGGCCTGCCCTCGGAGAGGGAGATGTGCTCCCTGCTGTGCTCTACCTTCTCGCTGCGGTCGCGCCCTATGTTCCCCCTCCAGTGATCCGCTCCCATCTCTCTACCATCCTCTCCTTGACCTCCCCGCTCTTCCCTACTCTTTCTGCACATGCTCCACCCTTGCGCTCGCAGCTCACACTCTATGGCACCGTCCTGACTGCGCTCGAGCGCCCTCAACTCGAAACTCAGGGCCTCCGGCAGGCATTTATGACGATCGTCCAACTCACCCTTGATCCGCGTCCGAAGGTGCGCAGGAAGGCGGCGGAGGTTATGAAGGATGTCCTCTCGGCGCCCCCTCGCCCACTCATCAAGCACCCGTATGCGGAGAAGGTCGCGGAATGGGTAAAGGCTGCGCTCGCGGAAGTGAGTGCAGGTGGTGTCCCGAAGTTCAAGGGCAAGAAGGCCGAGTCGGAGGGCTCGGAGGCAGCCATCCATCTCCTTGCATTCGTGCGTCCGGTACTACCTACATTGCCCGCTGAGGTACGTGTCAATAATCACATCCATCTATCGAGCTCCTCTTGCATACCCTCTCACTCCGTCTTTCTCGGAGTGCTGGGATCTAAGTCCCCGTGCATCAGCTTTTGTCGCCTGAGACCAGCAAGGGGAGGGGAGGACTCTTGTCATGTTCGGGACGACTGACCTCCGTTTGTGCAGTCGCTTTCCTCAATAACATCATCGCTCCTCCTGCTCCCGCGTCTGGGAAACCCGTACCTCTCCCAGTCAGCGTACTCTATCCTGTCTGACCTGCTAGCGCTCTCAATGGACGATCCTACCGTGAACATCCAGTCCCACATGTCTGACATGTTGAAGGTTGTCCTCTCTTCCCCGCCCTTACGGAGCGACTCTGCCCTCACGGCAGCATGGGCCGGCGTGCTTGGCAACACCATGCTTGCGTACCACCAGCACAACGCGGATGAGTGTGCGGCGGAGGTCGGCAAGGTGTGGAAGGCAATATGGAACCTGCTTGATTCCCAGGACGCTGCGACGCGCAAGGCCGCGGCGGAGGCCCTGTCCACGTTGGGCCAGTGCTTCACACCCGCCCTCATCGCCGCTGCAATAAAGGAGAAGGACTCCGCGGAACGGAAGTCGGTACTGGGCAAGATCGTCTCCCAGACTACGGATGCTCTTGACTCTCTCGCCTATGCCCGGGCCATATCAGACATCTTGTCTGTCGCGTCCTCGCTGATAGAGAACTTGCGATACCGAGGTGGTTCAAGGAAAAACCCCACTGCCGCGGAGCAGCTCTTGCAGCCTCTGGTGACGAAGATTGCGGACCTGAGAATACAGAAGACTTTCGAACACAAGGAAGCAGCCGATGCGACACTCGGTACCGCCATGCGTATTCTTGGACCCGAAGTCTTGCTCCGCTGGCTGCCTCTCAATTTGGAAACGGTGGACAGGTATGTATCTCTTCCAGTTGCTGTGCGCTTCCTGACCGGTAACTGACATTGCGCAGGCAAGCAGGTCGTGAGCCTCGCGCGTTCCTACTTCCACTGCTGGCGCAGCCACATCCTTCCCCCCTCGGTCACTTCTTGTCTTACTTCGTTCCGCTCACCGAGCGGATGTTTGAGCTTCAAGCGGCGGCCGAGGCAGAAGGCCGCCAGTCGGAGGCGAAGGTCTGGAGTGTACTCATCGAGCAAATATGGGTCGGGCTACCAGGATATTGTTGGGCCCCGCAGACCTCAAAGAGGTACGCCTAACTCCTGGAAAATCGTGCTCGTCCATATGCTCATCATGAACACGAACACCCAGTCCCTTACCACGCAGTTCTCGCAACTGCTCTCCCAGCTGCTTTACAATCAGCCAGAGTTGCGTCCCGCCGTACTTCGTGCACTGAAGATCATGGTGGACTCGAATGTCGCACTTGCGAGCGAAGACCCTGACAAGATCGCGAAGCTGCCGGCGAGCGTTCGCGCGGACCCGATTTCAACGGAGGAGGCGCAGGCCAACGTAGCTTTCCTTCGGACGCAGGCCGAGAGCTGGCTCGCTGTACTCTTCAATGTGTTCGGCAGCGTCGGACGAGACAGCCAGGGCATGGTCGGCGATGTTGTCAGTGCGTGGATCGCCATCGCTGACGCGAAGGTATGCATTACCCCGCCCCAGTGAACTGACGCTTGGACGCTCACGGTATCCTGCAGGAGGTTGCGCAAGCATATCGCAAGCTCATCACGCTGTTCAAACAGAGCCTCGCAAAAGCGCAGTCTGCTCCTGTCAAGGGGCTTGCATCCGACCCCATGACGGTTGTGACCCAGGATCTGCTCCTGCTCGTCCTCCCGTATCTCTCTGCCGAGGATGCGACTGCCCTCCTGAACATGTACCTTGTCAGTGATGTCCTTGAGAGCAGGGACAACGGTGTACAAAAGCGGGGTTACAAGATCCTTGCGCGTCTCGTCGAGAGCGGGAAGGTCGAAGTAGACGCGGCTGCGGTACTGAAGAAGCTGGAAGGATTGGTCGATGGTCTTGCCGCTGCTGCCAAGAAGGACCGTTTCCACCTGTTTGCTGCCCTCGTGCCCGTCATCCCCAAGGACTCCCTCCATCTCATCCCTTCTATCATCCCCGAGGCCGTCTTGGGAACCAAGGAGCCGTCGGAGAAAGCGCGCAATGCCGCGTTTGATCTCATAGTGGCCATGGGCAAGAAGATGTCCGAAGGAGGCGTTGTGAAGCGTCAAAACATCGAGGGCATGGACGAAGATGGTGCTGGAGATGGTATGTTTCCTGGTTCTCGCTCACCTCGTCTATACTGACTGTTGTGAGCAGCCACGGCCAACATTGAGGAATACATGACGATGGTGGCGGGTGGCTTGGCCGGTGCATCCCCGCACATGATCAGCGCGACAGTCACCGCTATCTCCCGTCTTGTCTTCGAGTTCAGAGGTCCGTTCACTCCTTCGACTTCGTATACCCGCATCTCACCGAACTCTCGCAGATACTATCTCGAGCAACATGCTGTCAGAAATCTTCACGACTCTCCTCGTCTTCGTTACCTCCGCCAATCGCGAGATCGTGAAGTCCGTCCTGGGCTTCATCAAGCTCGCCATTCATACCATGCCTGCGGAGCTCATGCGCCCGCATCTCAAGGAGCTCGTCCCGGCGCTGCTCCGGTGGTCACACGATCACAAGAACCACTTCAAGGCCAAGGTCCGCCACATCTTCGAGCGCATGATCAGAAGGTTTGGCTGGGAAGACGTCTATGGATGCGCCCAGGAAGAGGAGGCGCGCAAGGTTCTGCTGAACATCAAGAAGCGCAAGGACAGGGCCAAGCGGAAGCGCGCCAACGCAGTAGAGGACGACGACGAGGTACCGAAGGCGAAGCCCGTCGCGGGAGATGCCTTTGAGGACGTGCTGTACGGAAGCGAGAGCGAGCTTGAGGATAGCGACGAGGAGGACGGTCCGTCTCAGAACGCCGCTGCCTCGAAACGCAAAGGCAAGGACGCAGGTGCCCGGCTGCGTGTGGACGATGACGAGCCTATGGACCTGCTTTCTGGCGCTGCGTCGCGCGTCACGAGTGAGTGCACTTGCGGCATCTCCTCCGCTTAGTCTGGTGCTGATAAGCTTTTGCTACAGCTGCGAACGCCAGGCGCAAGAAGCCGGGACAGGATGCTGCAAAGTTCAAGACAGATGATGACACTGGCAAGATAGTCATCGAGTCTGACTCGGACGAAGAGGCCGCTGCAGGGGAGGAGAATGTCGAGGGTGACGCCTACCGGGAGAGCCTGACGTCGGTGGACGGGTTCACCCGCGGTCCCAACGGGAGGATAAAGTTCAACAAGGACACGAAGAAGCGGCGGCGGGAGAACGAGGAAGCAGATATGGATGTCGATATGGCGGACGCGTCCGCGCAGAAGGCCAACAAGAAGACGAAGAGGAAGGCAGAGCCGAAGTTCGGCCAGGAGTTCAAGGCCAAGGTGAGTCGCTTACTTCTCTTCACAGCCCTGCCAGCTGATGGCTCACTCATTCAACAGAAGGCCGGTGGAGATGTCAAAAAGGGCGGCGTGGATCCCTACGCCTACATGTCCCTCTCGCAGGCCGCGAAGAAGCAGAATCGCGGCGGCCGGATCGGTATCGCAGGCAAGCGCTGAGTGTTGTATCGTTGCTCTATATCTGTACGCCGTGTATTCTCATAGACTTTGGATTGACCCCGTGCTTGGTTGTCCTCGTGAGGTGAACTAGCCTCGCCCATGAGATATATAGCGGCCGCCTGCGCCTCAACCACGATCGTGTAACTCTCCTGTTCCCGGGATGAGACGCTTGATCCCGGCGCGCTCTGGGGAAGACGGCTTCCAGATCAGCTGTGAGGAAAGAGGTATAAGGGTGGGAGAGCGGGATGAGTCGGCTCTACTCCACATCTCTCTCGCTGAGGCTGACGCACCTCTGCTTGTACGGCTCGCCAATTGCAATCTCAGGAGATGGGGATGAAGTTACGCATAGCGATTTGGTGCGCATCAGACCGTCTGGCAGCACCAGTCGCTGACGCTGCCGGGCAGTGGTGGTGGCATAGGCGGATTGACGTTAGCAGTGGCGCTTTCTCGATATCATGACATCCAAGTGGCGTGTATGAAGCCGCAGGACAGTTCAAGGAAATCGGTGCAGGAGTCATGATATGGGCCCGCACATGGGAAATCCTCTCGATGCTCGGAATGGCGGAGGATTTTGCTCGCATCGCGCATGCACCTCCCGACCAGTCTCCCGGTAGGCGTCTGATCGGTCGTCTCATCATCTTGTATCATGCTGACCTCCGAGTCGGTCCAGGGATTGGCTTCGATTATCGCAGATCCGACCAACCGCAGGAGGGCTCCCGCTTCTACTTGTTCCAGGTGCCATGTACGTAGCCGATATATGCATGTCTACCTGTGCTCATGGAGAGAACACACAGATGGGTGCATTCGATTCCACAGAGCACAGTTCCTCGATGTCCTCGTCAGCCACCTCCCGGACGGTGTCGCCCACTTCGGGAAGCGCCTCACCGCATACACCAACACACCTGCTTCGCATGGGAGGGATCCTCCCATTACCCTTCAGTTTGCGGACGGTTCTACTGCTGAATGCGATCTGCTCGTTGGCTGCGACGGTATCAAGTCGACCATCCGAAAGCAAATGCTCCAGGAACACGTCCGCAGGCTTGGAGGTGATCCCAAACTCCTACAGCTCATCGACCCGGTATGGAGCGGGACAATAGCGTACCGGGGCCTTATTCCAGTCCAGAAACTTGTGAAGCCTGACGGACACAAGCATAGAACTATAGACAGTCCCATGATGGTGCGTATCAGCAGCTAGTTCGAGGTTACGCTGGGTCACTCAAAGGATGGACCTAGTATTGCGGAAAGGACAAGGTGCGTGCCAGAATACATAGGTTAGTCAGACGCACTGATAATACGACTTGATGCAGCATGTCGTGAGCTACTCAATATCAGCAGGTTCTATCGTGAACGTCGTCACGCTCGCATCTCAGCCACAGCTGTACGGTTCTCCGTATAACGGCCCGTGGGTGACGGACTGCAGTCCAGCTGAGGTACAGGAATGCTACGCCGGTTGGGAACCGGAAGTGCAAGAACTATTGCAGGTAATTCTGGGTCACTCCTTGAGGTCGGAGCATTGGGTTGACACCGGTCTCGCAGTGCATTGACAAGCCGACCAAATGGGCCATCCACGAACTCAAGCCGCTGCCGTTCTACTTCACCGGTAGCGTAGTGCTGCTTGGGGATGCAGTATGTCACGTCTCCATGATAAGCTTCGTCCAGCTCGCTAACTGAATCCCTGCCAGGCTCACGCCATGACGCCACACCAAGGGGCAGGAGCTGGACAAGCCATAGAAGTGCGTGTGTTATATGATGGCTATTCATGCCAAAGCCGACACTTCAGCGTTACAGGACGCATTCATCCTGGCGGAAGTGCTGGGACATCGCCATACCTCTCGGTCGACGCTGCCAAGGGCGCTTACAGCTTATGAACGCGTTCGTATCCCGATGGCGAATCATGTCCTTGAGGGCTCCAGACATTCGGGGAACATGTACGAGTTCAATGGTCCCCTGGGCGACAACCTTGTTCCATTGGGGCCCTTGATTGGAAGCCAATGGGACTGGCTTTGGGACACGACGCCGCAGAGCGAACGAGATAGAGCGTTGGAAATGCTTCAGAATGTGAGAGCATCCCTATAGGTGCACGATACCATGGAGTAGAGCGTGTAAAGATTCTCCATTGTTGATCGTATTGCAAGCCTACTGCTTCAGTTTCTGTACAAGCTCTGGGACCGCGTCGTACAAATCGGCGACGAGGCCAACGTCCGCTACTTGGAAGATCGGTGCCTCAGGATCCTAGTTGAAAGGCTTTCAATACAGAGACGGAAGAGGTAACAGGTGAATTTACCTTGTTGATCGCAACAATGAGCTTCGAATCCTTCATACCTGCCAAGTGCTGGATGGCGCCGGATATACCGATGGCCATGTAGAGCTCAGGCGCCACAACCTTCCCCGTCTGGCCGACCTGCAGCGAGTTGTCTGCGTAGCCCGCATCTACGGCTGCGCGTGACGCGCCAATAGCAGCGCCGAGCGCGTCCGCAAGGGGTTCAAGGGTCGACTTGAACGTCTCCGCATTCTTCAGTGCGCGACCACCCGATACGACGCGGCTAGCCGAGCCAAGGTCGGGTCGGTCCGACTTCGTGAGGTCCATCCGTACGTGCTGCGTAGGCGGATTGGGCACCTCAACGGGTTCCACTGCCTGTGCCTGCGCCTCAGTGCTCTGGTCTTCGGTCGAAGCCTTGAATGCGGTGGAGCGGACGGTGAAGAACTTGACACGGAGTGAAGAAGGGGCCTTGACGGTCGCAATCGCGTTCCCGGCATAGATCGGTCGCGTGAAGGTGGTCGCGTTCGAGGCGGCGTCATGCTCGAGCGACGTGATGTCAGAGACAGCGGGCAGGTCGAGCCTCGCGGCGGTACGGGGGAGGACAGATTTGGCGGATGAAGAGTGTGCAGACACAGCGTGGGTGTACGGACTGTTTTCCCCTAGAAGCTTCTCAAGGAGAGGGGAAACGGTCTCTGGGAGTCCATGGGCGTACTGCTCCGAAGACGAGTGGAGGACAGTCGAGACTCCCTTCAGCCTGGCCACACATCTTGAGTCTTGTGTCTTGTAAGGCGCATGAGGAAGTTACAAACTCACTTCTTCGCCTTCTCCACCACGCTCTTCACTTGCTCCGGCGCCCCAATCACCAGACCAGTGACCTGTCCTCCGAGTTGCTGGGCGGCTGCTAGGGCAGACAGCGAGCCCGAGTCAATGACGCCCTCACGATGTTCGAGGAAAACCAGAGCATGAGGACCAGACGCAGTCGCGTATAGTCTGGACAGAGGTCGGCAGCGCAGAACTGGGTGTAGGCGGAGCATGGTGGTCGGAGAACAAGTGCTAAGTACCCGGTGTTACCCCAGGTTGCGGCTCATCGGGTTATTGCCCAATCCGTCTCATTCACGTGCCTCACCAGCGGGCGCTCCCGGCAACGTCACCGACGTTAACATCACAGATTTGGCCTGGAGATTAGAGCGGCTTGAAAAGCTGTTACAATCGGTTACAATTCATTATAATGGTATCAGAATCGATGCAATAATTGGGTATACACAAGGCCTTATAAAGTAGTTATCTTCCAAGCGCATAGCTTGCAAGTGAAGGACAACGAGATGGCAAGTTGCGCAATAATCAGCAATAATCTCATTATTGGCGAGCTAGGAGTCATTGCAGCGGTTTGGGAGCGGTCCAGATATGCCCATAGCTTCTAATCGAGTACTTGCACATGTCACCATGCATAAGGAACAATGCATGTATGAGATTGAGTAGCTATCTAGTGGTACATGCGCTAGGACTACTAGTACACCGGGTGAAAGTGGATGAGGGTTGAACCAAAGGGGGACAGGAGATGATGACGAGGCGAGGCAAATGTGCTCGCCCCATGGCTTCATTCTTGCAACGTGTGGCGGGCGATGGGCGCGGGACGACAAGGACAAGGACGAGCACACTGTTGAGGTGCAGGGAAGAGAGCTACAACCTCGGCACAAGGTGGCCGTGTAACCGCAAACGGCCATAACGACGGGCTCAGCAAGACAAACAACCCGGGGTCCCACTCAGTCGGAAGCCACTGAGATGAGCCCAGACTAGCAGATAAGATCAACGAGAGACAGCCACAAGAGCAAGTACAAGCCGGGCATAAGCAATACCCAGAGGCTCCAGAGCAAGACAGAAACCGAGCGACTCGAGACGTGGTGCCAGTCTTCACTTGATCCAGCCAGCCAGACATGTGAGAATGACTCCTCTTGGAGAGTCTCCCGAATTCAGGTGATGGAGGAGCTTGAAGAGTTTGCAGCGCTTGAGAGGGTGACCGCAGAGAACTTGAGGATAAGGGCAGAGTTGAAGGGCGCAGTGCAAAGACGATGATGGAGCGACAACGACATACCATGGTGATTCGAACCCCACCGAGGAACTGTACAGTTCTCATCGCCCTGGCCCGCTGACACAACAAATAGAGTGCGCGGCCTCAAAGGATGTTGCATGGATGTGGCAAGGAAGCGCAAGATACGGCTGGCTGCAAGAACACTGCAAGGCTCATGGGAGGTGAAGGCAACGGGCGTACAATGAGCAACCAATGAGCGCAAGATTTTCGACGGTTACAATGGCCGCCCAGTAATTGTTATGCCTTGCCATTTACTTACAGGGCCATGCAAGAATGATTATAAATTATATTACATTACTTGCGGCGGAATAATCGCTGCGCTTACAACTTCAGTGCCGATTCTGTGATGAACCTCCCAACCAGCGCGACCGGACGGGCTCGACCAGCAAATCTCATCTCAACCAGCCAACATTGTAGAAATCAGCACGACTTTGCATAACTTGGCCACTCGCATGCTCACGGACCAGAAGGCACTGCTTTTCTACACAGTATACTTACCAGCGGGAAACTCATGGTTCATCCTCCCGAACCCTCATGGTGTCTGAGGATACTCACTCCTTCTCTACAACTTCTTCCATTGTCCCACTGGGCACATGAGGCTTTTTGGGACAAGGACTGCCATCGATGATGCCTTGTTCCCCTTTACTTTCCCAAGCATACTTAGTGCGCGCTGTGTGCTGCGGTAGGAGGTAGCGCTCTACGGAGGGCGGATCCTCTCCCGAGAAGTAGTGACTTGCAAGTCCCGGCCTCAGGCCGTCAAGCCGTGAGGCCGAGCCCCCACTGAGGCCGGGACAGGACGGGCCCTACTGGGGGCTTCAGATGGCTTGACGGCTTGGCTTGTGCTTTTGGCAAGCCCAAGCCAAGCCGTCAGGACGGGGCTTTGACGCTCGTCTTGTTGCTGCAGAAGATGGCTGGCTATAAGCCAGAAGTCAGTCAGAATTTAACCATGTCGATGCCAGTAACAACTTACAGTGACACGACAGTCACTCACCATAAGCCGTGGCTCAGGCCGGGATGAGCCCTCGGCTCGGCCTGAGACGTCCTCAGGGCCTGGCCTGAGGTTTGACCAAGCCCCGGCCGTCTGAAGCCGAGCCCAAGCCCCGGGCTTCAGGCTGAGCCGGGACTTGCAAGTCACTACCGAGAAGCTGAGGTCGTGCGTGCGATCATGAAGTGCAGCCATGGCTTTTGCCTTAGAAGGACATCAAATCTGCCTCCTGCTGCGATAAATCCAGTGCTGCTCTTCGGATTTTGACATGTCCTCCGACGCAGATACAAGTTGTTACGCTTTTGAGCGTGACCTTAAACCGAAGAGCCTTAAAGGTCGTTCTGTCCAGCCACCTGCAATATACTGTCGGAACTTTCCAAAGGTCATCTGGATTAATCCAGATGACTTGTATTTTCCCCGATGCACCGGATGCAAAGACAATGGTGTCAGATAGCTTTCAGATGGTGTGGATAAGTCAACGGATGGCCGCTGATGCTCAATTAGATGGTAAGTAGATGGTAATTCATCTGGATGGCCGTGGAAAAGTTCCGACAACTAGTCCAGGTTGCCTACTCCGAGGCGAACCCTACTATAAAGCCTATGCTGGACTCTTACTAGTACGGTTCACCTTGTCGAAGGTGAACACTAGTAACATCGGGTGAAAGCGAGTATAACAAGGAACTGTTTGTTATTTGCAAAGGAGACTGAAAACTGGGGGTCGCTCTGAGACATTGCCCCTTATATACAAGTTATGAGACTGTGGAGGAATGTTCTGGTAACTTCTTCTGACGAGTACTACTAGTGTCTATACTCTACTGCTGCTGCGCAATAGAAGAATGGACATGAGTATACTAGAAGCTTCTGGATGACTGCCTGACTAGTACTACAACAAGACTGGTTGAGATAGGAAAGTAAAAGTACAAGCCCATTACAGATAACCTTTGGTATAGTTGTTGTTACGACTATCACAGGAGTTACCAGTAACGGACTTGTACTTTTACTCTCACACAATCAGTTTGTCTTATTGTACTACTAGTTAGGCAAGTCTCCAGAATATTCTTGTATATTCTAGTTCATTCTCTTTGTTACTACTACAGAAGAGTACGGACACGAGTAGTACTTACCAGAATCTTCTCTACAAGTACTAGAACATTCTTCCGCAGCTTCACAACTTGTATATAAGGGGCGACGTCTCAGAGCGACCCCCAGCTTTCAGTCTCCTTTGCGAATAACGAACCGTTCCTCGTTATACTCGCTTTCACCCGATCTTACTAGTGTTCCCCTTCGATAAGGTGAACCGTACTAGTAAGAGTTCAGCATAGGCTTTATACTAGGGTTCGCCTCGGAGTAGGCAACCTGGACTAGTATATTGCAGGCGGCTGGACAGAACGACCTTTAAGGCTCTTTGGTTTAAGGTCACGCTCGAAAGCGTAACATTAGACTGAAAGCTTTAACTCTCCACTTATCCAAGTGCAGAGAACCACCTACAACGAACCAAGATATCCCTTTCTCACTCGAAAGTTGAGAAAGAGACAGACAGCCAAAACGGCGGAGAACAGGATAGACCATCCTCTTCTCAGAAGACCAGGAGACGCACAGAACCAGACGACGAACAGGGGCAAACCCTTACCCACTTTACCATCGCTTTACATCCCAGTAACGCGACCAGCTACCCCACACCCTTACAGTCGAGGCATCTCGTCTGTAATCCCTTTCGTCGAAAATATCTCCTCCGCATACTCGAGTCCGAGCACTCTTGTACAACCAGGAGAACCCGCGTTTCACAGAACCCCAGAGTGGCAAGAGTATAGAAGCTCTTTAACCACTAGCGAAGGAAGACCCAGAGCCGAAGATATCCTTATACCGGCTCAACCAAGTCCAGAGTCGAGCGGAGCTGACTCAGACTACCCCGAGACAAGCGTAGAAAGATCCTCAACAGCAGGACTGTTCTACCGGAGAGCACAAGTCGCCGTACACGCGATCGATACACTTCAGGTTATAGCAAGTAACCTAGAAGTACTCAGACAGGAAGACTTTGCAGGAGAATATCGCGAAGCTCTCGAACGAGCTCATCGATACACCGCCAAAGTCCTTCAGACACTCGAGCACATTCCAAGAGAAGTTGTCGAACCTTCGTCCAGGATTCGAAACTTTGCGGAATATCTCCAGTACCAGATTGATCACCTACGAGCAAAGGTCATCAATCCAGAGAACCTCTCAGATCCAGAACTCGACAGAGACATAAAGAAACTGCGTAGTTGCCTCCGAGCTAGGGAACTACACCGACAGTTTCTTCGAGACAACCAACGTGTATGAGTCCAAAAGGAACATACAGTTGTCAACGTCTATATCATCTCTTCGATACCGACAAGACCAGAGACATCCACTACAAGGAAACAACTGGTCGGTGGAATCAGTGCACACACCCACGCTGTCCACTACGGTACAATACAGACCAGATCCCACCACACATTACGATTCCGAAGAGCGCAGTACGAGCAGAACGAACGCAGGAGAGAAAGATCACTCAGGTATATCAAACAGGACCAGCAATTGAAAGTAGCCCAGCACCAGCAGGAACCCGAGCAACTGCAAGTCCGAGGATATCATCAGGATCATTTCTCAGTCCTCAAGTACAGTTAACGTCGTTGCCAAGTCCACTCGCAACAACATCGAGCCTAAGGGCAGAATCAGAATCCGAGACACCCTCACCATCTGGTCAGGTAGAACCAGAACGAGCCGAGACACCGAGAACCGATTCAGAAAAATCAGAGACAGAATCAATCCAGCCAGAGAGACAGAAGACACCGGAGTCCGAAGTCTTGCCGTACGCAAGTTTACCGCATTCAGAACACAACACACCACCAGAGACACCCGTACGGAAAGCAATACCATCCTTCATGTCGAACACAGCAACAATCACACCCGGAACATCCATTTCCACTGCCCACGGATATGCCTTTCAGCCAGGGCAACACGCAAGTGGCAGCGGTGGATACATGGGTGGAAGCGGGTCGATGGGACAGCCAGTCACCGGAACAGTT